>JAXCGZ010011522.1:0-110244 GCA_037179515.1 Halocaridina rubra
TTCCATCACTGGGACTGTGCGCAATTTTTCTGTAAAAAAGAAATAAATGGTATTGTACATACGTATGTATATGCATACTTATATCAGACGCAAAATAAATAATATGAAGCATACATAAATACACACACACACATACATAAATACACACATACATACCTACATACGCACGTACATAGAAACATACATGCAAATGCGTGATTGTATATGTATGTTACCATATATTAGATATAAGGATGTATTTCATAGTCATAGATTTTATTGCCAAATATTTAGAATACATACATGAGTAAATATATACATTATATTCAGAGGCACTAGCCTGCTGAGCAAGAGCTCCTTGGCAGGCAGTTTAATATACTTTCGCATAATTTAAAGCATGACGGCAATAGTCAACAAAAGCTCCAATATAGCAATCTCATACTTATCTTGTAATGAAACAAAACAGTAGCCTGACCTTAACCTGGACTTAATGATACACAATACTGTATTAATTATTAATCAACAGCTGCTTGATTTTGCCTAGTAAATAAATGCTGTTTGAGTTTCTTTTTAAATAAAGTTGTGCCAGTTATTGTTTTTAAATCTTCTGGTAATGCATTCCAACATTTTGGGCCTAAACAGTGAATAGAAAATTTGTACAAGGTTGTTCTCGGCTGTGGACATATCAAATTTATATTGTTACCTCTGGTTCCATGTTTGTGTTGAATAAAGCTAAATAATTTTCTGTTATCATTAACATCACTATGTATAATAATAAGACAGAAATATTGTATCAAGTAATTAAACTTAAGCAAGTTTAGCTCCTTGAATAAAGAGGAAGTTGTCATATTTTCCACTATATGTAATAGTTCTGATCAGTCTTTTCCGAGTTACAAATACATACCTTACAATTGACGGCCAAGTACAACCCCAGATGGACAAACAGTATATAATATGGGGATAACACAGGGAATAGTATATGCTTTTTAAGGCCTCAATTGTCAGGTTATGGCGAATCTTATACAAAATTCCACACGTCTTGGGACAGTTTTGAGCAGACAGATTGAATATGATATTTCCAACTTAAATTTTCATCAATAATTACTCCTAAAAATTTCTTACAAGCAACTCTTTTAACTTCATAGCTATTCATATTAACTTGACCAATATTGTGTACTACAGATCTATTTTGAAATAAGATATAGTCAGTTTTGGAAACATTTAGCTTTAATTTATTAACAGAGACCCAGTTGTTAATTTTTTCTAGTTCACTATTTAAAACAGAATGCAAGTGGGCAAGGTTATTATCATGCAAGAGAAGGTTGGTGTCACCTGCATAAAGAATATATTTGAATTTATTACTAGCATTGGAAATATCATTTATGTAAACTAAAAATAACAATGGGCCCAGTATTGATCCCTGTGGTACTCCCCTCTCAATACTTTGCAACAAAGATGCTTTCCCATTACAATATACGGCTTGTTTTCTATTTTTCAAGTAGCTCTTAAATAACTGTAATGTTGTTCCTCTAATACCCCACACAAGTTAGTTTTTCTATTAGTGTATCATGGTCTAATGAGTCAAATGCTTTGGACAAGTTTAGGAAAACCCCTGCAACAAAGTTTTTATTTTCCAAATTTTGATAAACATCACTTGTAAAGTTCATTATTGCTTTTTCAGTGGTCTTATTATTACGGAATCCGTATTGATTTTCGGATAATAGGTTGAACTTTTCAAGGAATTCTTTAAGTCTGTGAACAATCGCTTTTTCAAACACTTTACTTAAGGACGGTAAGATTGATATAGGTCTATAGTTATTTTCATCATCCCACAGTGCCTGACTTAAAAAATAGGTATTACTTTTGCACTTTTTAGTTTGTCTGGAAAACATCCTTGCTGAAAACATAGATTGATTATGTGGGTAAGTGGGGTACCAATGTAATGGGCAGTGACCTGGAGTAGTTTTGATGGAATTTCATCATATCCCGACGCTGTATTTGGTTTTAAGGTTTTTATATATTTAGTGACTTCCTCCCTTGTTACAGGATACAAGTAAAACGAAAAGTCTGGTGGATTATTAAGAAACTGTCGGTGTGAGTTTTGTTGAACATTTTGTTGTTCCTGTATTGGTTGTGCCATAGTTAAGAAATGATTGTTAAAGATGTTAGCAGTGTGGTCATTATCGTTTTTTAATTTGATTTCCTTTGAATGATTAATTTGTCTTCGCCCCATTAGGCTGTTTATTGTATTCCAGGTGGACTTGCTGTTTCCTTGTTCCTTCTTAAGCTTATCCTGAAAATATTTACTTTTTGCAGCTCGGAGCAGTGTTACTAATTTGTTACTGTAAGCTTTATATCTGGTTCCAAAAGACAATGGCCATTTTGATGCAAGCCTTTCTAATCGGTGTTTTTCTTTGATACTATTTTTTAATCCTGCAGTTATGTGTGGGCATCTGTTGTTTTTATTATTTACAGTCGATTTTCTTAGAGGAAAGCAGTCTAGGAATTATATCTCTAATTGTAGAGTGAAATTTATTAAAAGCTTCATTTGCTTTATTTAGGTCTATGATATGTTGCCATTTTTCATGTGATATATCTCTAGTAAATTTAGCTATGTTATCATCAGAGTAATGTCTTTTTTCTACATATGCATCAAATTTATGTTCTTCATTTTTAAACTGGGAGTATACTGCAAAATGATCTGTTATGTCGGTGTACACTATGTAATTATTTATGTTGTCTTCAAGATTTGTGGTCCAGATATGATCGATTAGAGATGCACTATTTTCAGTTACTCTCGTAGGTTTAGTAGTTACTGGAAAGCAGCCACGTGAATACATTAAGTTTATGAAATCAGTTACTCTTTGATCATTTATTTTGAACAAATCTAAGTTCCAATCACCGAATAAATAAATAGTTTTGTACTTTTTTCTTGCTGCAAAATCAAATACTTTCAGTAAAGCTTCAAGGAATTCAGGCATGTTCCCCTTTGGTGGTCTATATACAGATGCAAAGAAGCACTTTTCCTTACCGTTATGTACCTATACACTAACACATTCAATGAATCATTCCATCAAACTGCACTCCTTTATAACACTCGAGCTATACTTATTAGCTACATACATACATACACCTCCACCTTTCCTGTCTCTGTTCTGAGTGAACATATTGTACCCTGTTATATTATACAATGATTCAATATCATTATCCAGCCTAGTCTCCGAAAAACCCATTACATCACATATATTATTTTCTGCTAAACATTGATCAACAAATATTTGAAGATTATTTGCAAGACTTCTAATGTTCATGCACAAAACCGAAAATGCATTAGATTTATTTAAATTTGAATACAGTTCATTTAAGTATATATAAATTGAAAAAGTGTTGGTTGCATTTCTCATATTATTCAAAAACAAATCTACTTCATTTTCAAGATCAAGTGGGTTAAATACCATCTTATCAAGCTCATTGATACATAAATAATTGGGAAGTACTTTGTCGTTGTTTGTTAGCCTTATTAGTTCATCATCACTAATGGAATAGTATGGGAGGTATCTATTTACAGCCATGGTGAAGAAATAAATTACACTACTTTTACATTACTGACTTACAAGCTACTATTTATTTCTACCAAATCTTACAGGGTACCTCCGGCCATTTCTTGGTTTAGGGTGCGAGCGTTTTATTGCTCCCGTGGCGGGAGACACGGCAGGAGAGGGTGCGGGTGATGACATATCACTCTCCTGCCCCCCCACTCCCGCGCCCCCCACCCCAGCACTACCGATCCTGGTCAACTCCTCATCCACGCCACCCACAGCACCCAGAGCATCAGCCACACTCTTGGTGTTATATCTTTCTTTCACGATGAGTTTCGTATGTTTAAAAAAGGCAATTTTCCCTTCTGATCTAGCCTTTTTTAGTTGTGGCATCTGTGCAGATTTTATTGCCTGTGATGCAGCACACAGGTCATCATTAATGTAGATATTGGTGCCTTTCAACTTTTTGGCATTTCGCATGACCGTCTCTTTGTCATAGTAGTTGGAGAAACGAGCCACTATAGTGCGAGGTTTGTCATCACGAAGTGGTCCCACCCTGTGCGCCCTCTCCAACATCATGCCTTCTAGCTGTAATTTATCGGCTATCAGGGCTGATACCATCGTCGTTGTTTGCTCCCAGGTCTCCCCATCGCGTCTCTCCTCTACACCGCTTAATTGGATGTTGTTTCTTCTGGAATAGTCTTCTTGGTAATTCAAGCGTTCTTCTAAGGTGGTTATTTGTTGGTTCGCAGAATTTATTTGTTGAGATAGATTATCGATTGTTTCTTTGTCATTACTCTTATCTTTCTCATGAGTTTTAATAGTCGATTTGAGGTCATCAATTTCTCTCTGGCTGAACTCCAGGCTTGTCGTCAGGTCGGAAACAGTGGATTCAAGTGATTTTATCCTGTCACTAACCTGTTTCACCATTACCTCCATAGCATTCTTATAAGCATTTTCTTGAGATTCCAACAGTTTGGTAATAACAGTTGGATCCAATGTTGTTAAGCAGGGCCACGGTGGAAGCTCAGTGATGTCACAACACCAGTGCGCATGTGCAGAAGTCAGCCAACGGGTCAAGAGGGGATGTAGAGTAGGGATTCAAATCTTTCAAATATTTCACTTCAAAAAAATCAAGTTCAGCACTACTCACAACTCCTGCAAAACCCTCTAGAGAGTCACTTTGATCTTAGATACCTTGCTTGTGTGATTTAACGTTCGTAGCAGGTCACGGTCTCTTGTTTACTCCTAAATATTGGAGAGCTCACGACTTGTAAACAGTGCCGTCTCAAGAAGAGCAGTGGAATTAAACAACTATGCGACTTTGTGAAGTCTTATCTTGAAAATACCGCTAATTTATGTAGTATGCTCATTGCACGTGCGTTAGCATTAACAAGTTGCTACAAAGCAGGTTATGATGTAAGCAGGAATTAGATTTACCATCCCTAGATGCTGAAAGAACAAAAGCTGATATTGCAATCATTTTTGAAAAATTCAGTTAAGTATGATAATCTTTTATTAAAGTTCATGAACTAAAGGTCATAAAATGAGACATAGTACAAATTCTCTGCAGGATATTAGAGGGAACATTTCTTTTGTAACTGATAAATGGCATTCTTTTATGCCCTTCAATGCTCGCAGCCATCTTGAATCGCTGAAATATGAGGATAAGCATGTGCTACATCACTACTACAACCACTTGATCAAGGCGTCATGAAGTGTGTGATGGGGACGCTACTACCCCAATGAGTTCAACTTGCTTAGAGGGTAGAGGGAAGTGGGATGCATAGTAGAGCAGCTGTAAAAACTAACTCTTTGATATGTAATGCGGAGTGGTTATACTGTATGTAGATGCATCCAGTATGGCCACTCACATGAGATAATTTGTGTCAGTTCTTGCTGCCGACCTGGTAAGCAACCCTCTCACCTCGAAGGGAATCACACTCAGCGTGGAAGTAACTGTTCCATACTTGAGAAAGATGGGTGAGGAGAATGCCATTAAAAATCGTGAGAAAAGTGGAGGTTTTATTACTCAAACTTAGATGTCCGACATGGCGTGTTCTACCTGAGTAAACGCAACATAACAATAGCGCAATGCAAAGCGCACGAATTAATCAGCACAAAAGTTATACATAACATTCCTCCCTGCAAGAAAAAACATACAAAACTTATCAAAAATGGATCTGAAAAATATCAACATACAAAAATCATTATACAGAAATATCAATATATTATGGCAACAAAAGACATTACAAATTTAATTTTTCTGGTGACTTAATAATTCTCTTTGATCTCCGTAATACTGGAGATGGTGATACAATCTGTTTATCATTCACACCACACCTTTCAGTTTCTGAGACTGTGTCTTCAGACTCCATACAATTACTATCAGGTTGAACTGAAACATCACACTTTTGTGAAGATACTTCAACATCATTAGTGGAACTAGAGGCATAGGAATAATTACTTACATTTGAAGAAACTAAGGGCATTGGAGACTCTCTAGGTGTCTTAATACAAGTACCAGTAAATCTAGGCATAAGCTGATCATGATGCCTCTTCCATGATATATTACCAAAATCATGAACTTGCAACAAATAATTTCTTACACCAAGCACTTCAATAATTTTACCTTCAATCCAAGTCTCTCCCTTCCCAAAACTTTTAGCAAAAACTGCATCACCAACATTGTACATATATGTCCCTTCAGAGAAAACTTTCTTTGAGAATTTTTCCAGGTCTCTGTCTTTGTTAGGGGAACATTTTACAGATACTAAAGTTGTTTTAAAACATCTTCCAAATAGTAACTCTGCTGGTGATTTACCTATACCACTATGCATACTCTTTCTATAATTGTACAAAAATCTACAGATTCTAGTATTCAATGATCCACTGTTGAATTTATTTAAGCCCTCTTTTAAAGTTTGAACTGCTCTTTCCGCCAACCCATCAGATGATGGATTGTATGGGGCAGGAGTTAAATGTTGAATACCATTTTTCTTATAAAAAGCTTTAATCTCCTCGGACATAAAATATGGAGCATTATCCGAGACAACAATGTCTGGAATACCAAAATTAGAAAATGTTTTTCTAAGCAATTCAATGGTAACACTTGAAGTCATTGAACATTTAGAAACTTAGAATATGCATATACAATTACAAGAAAATATTTGTTATCTATGGGTCCAGCATAGTCAATGTGAAGTTTTGACCATGCCTTATCAGGGGTAGACCATGACAACACAGGAGCTTGGTTTGGTTGAAAAGTTTTAAAACGAACTGGACAATTCTTTGTAATTTCATCTTGGTCAAATTTAGGCCACCAAACCCAATTCCTAGCTTCTGCTTTCATCACAATTATCCCATTATGACTACTATGTAAGTGCTCAAGTATTTTACATCTTAAGTTGGTAGGTATTACAATTCTGTTTCTGTACAAAACTACATTGTCATATAAACTAAGATCAGACTTAACAGAGACTTAACAGAACTATATTCATGAAATCTCAAATCATTTGTAGACCAACCAAATCTTATATTATGCATGAGTTGACCCAAAACCTCATCTTTCTGAGTACAATTTCTGATTTTTGAAAAAGAAATATCTTCAAAATCTAAAGCTTCAACTAACTTAATGTATTCATTTGGAGTCATGGATTTATGATCATCATCAATAGGCAACCTGCTAAGGGCAACAGCCACAACATTTTCTTTACCCACTTTGTAAGTAAGCTCAAAATCATATTGAGAGAGAAACAGTGCCAAACGCTGAATACGAGCATTGGCATTAGTAGGAATATGACGCCCTTTGCCAAATAAACCTAAGAGTGGTTTATGGTCGGTCCTTGCTTCAAATTGTCTTCCAAGTAAAGAATATCTAAAGCAATTCAACCCAAAGACTAAGGCAAGCCCTTCTCGGTCAATTTGAGCATAGTTCTGTTCAGCTGATGTCAGTTTTTTACTAGCAAAATAAACTGGTAATTCTCTTCCATCAATTTTTTGCAACAATACACATCCTACACCAATAGGAGACGCATCCACTTCAACAACTAGTGGACTATTACCATCATAATTAGTCAAAAGGGGACCTTTTGATAGATCAGATTTTACAATTTCAAAAGCTTTGTTTTCAAGTTCAGACCATTTAAAAACTTAATTCTTTTTTAGCAATTCATACAAGGGGGCCAGCTTGGAAGAAAAATTCTTAATGAATTTACAATAATATGTCAACATTCCAATAAAAGATTGCAACTCTGCAACAGAAGTAGGGGGTAGAGAATCTAGAATAACTTTGACCTTCTTAGGGGAAGGTTTGATTCCTTCACCTGAGATACAAAATCCAAGATATTCTAAAGAAGAAACCTTAACAGCACATTTTTTCTTGTTAATCTGATCATTATGCTCTTGCAAAACTTTTAAAACCTCAAAAAACCTAAGTTCATGCTGCTCTTCAGATTCACCACTTACAATAAGGTCATCTAAATAAGCATCAACTCCCTCTACATCTTTCAACAGGTTAGCAATAAATCTCAGAAATATCTTGGTCAATTTTAGGCCACCAAACCCAATTCCTAGCTTCTGCTTTCATCACAATTATCCCATCCTCGTCGCCATTTGTTCCATACTTGAGAAAGATGGGTGAGGAGAATGCCATTAAAAATCGTGAGAAAAGTGGAGGTTTTATTAATCAAACTTAGACGTCCGACATGGCGGGTTCTACCTGAGTAAACACAACAAAACAATAGCGCAATGCAAAGCGCACGAATTAATCAGCACAAAAGTTATACATAACAGTAACCTTAGATGATGAAATTGTTACTTACATAGATATACATTCTGTAGGATTTAAGAAAAGTATGAAAGGTGTCAGAATATTAGAAAACCGAAGAGGAGATAGGAAGGCATTAACATAAGTTTTTTTTCCCTAAGTGCATCTAGGATTTCAAATGAAAACTGAAATAATAATAATAGTAATCTATCTATAGATAGATTAATATTATAATCTACTACTACTACTACTACTACTACTACTACTACTACTACTACTACTACTACTACTACTACTAATAATAATAATAATAATAATAATAACACCTGTGTGGCACGATCTGCAGATATTTTCTTTCAATTCAATTTTTTTTATTCATATACCTGATTAACGCCATACTGCACATTAGTAAATTTTAAGTTTTCTCTCTTAATTGAACTGTAAATAGTAGAAAATAATATAAATATCACTTAATTTGTATATCGCAGAATGTATGTAATGCCTTCAGCTTAAAGTACATGATGCCTGTGTGATACATTTTGCAAAGACTTTATTCTATTGTTTCAAAACTTGTTTAAATGTTTCTTGATCTATGTACTTGACTGACACTGTTATGCACATTAAATTTATTTGACGTAAAGGTTTACTTACTACGTTATAATTATTAGTACCAGACGGGTACAAGGTAAGAATGGACAAGCAGTAATTCCTTTATCTTCATTTATTCTAGAGTACAACACATCTTCGACGCCTCAATGCCCCCACCCTATGACTATCACAATCTCTTATCTATTCGTGCCCCTGGCAAAGTTCTAACTAACTCTGTCTGCCTTGGGTGGTTCTTGAAATACCCCAAGGGCAGGGCGTGGCTTGACATCCAGTTCTGCAAATCAACTCCAGGTTCGAAGTGGATTCCCGCCTATTTTGGGGAGGGGCTATTTCAATGAGCCTATTGCAAAGGAGTGGGTGGTAATTGCCTATTGCCATTGGGTATCTCCCCCGGGCATGTACTTCACATTTAGGACAAATGTTCATGTGTGATGCTGGGAATAGAGGACTTGTTGTTATCTCACACCCTCTTGAGGTACTTGACGCCAGATGCCGAGTCCCATGGGACCAGCCATATATCTTCGTGACCCTTTTAACATAGGCCTCATCCTAGCAAACACTGGAGAGAGTGTTCAATGTTCCCTTTGACCTCTAGCAAAAGTCTTGCGACATCCCTCCCCACTACACTGAAATATCTCTTATTTCAGTTTCATCATCTTAACTAACATTTGTTTACAATAAAAACGGGGCCGAATTATTTAAGCTATTATCTAAGAAATCCTATTTCTATGAACTCTAAACAGTTTACACGAACATAGCATATATATATTAATGATTTTTTTTTCCTTTTAAAGTAAATCTACAGACAATTAGAGCATGCAGAGTCTATTTCCTTGTTGGAAATCTTTAATACAAACATATTCTTATATTTAAACAAAAATAACCTTAATCAGTATAATTTCAGTGTGTAACTAATATCAAACATAAATTAAGATCAAAAGTCAGTTTAAATCAAAACATTAATTCATCTACTTCTCTCGTTTCTTCAAAAGACAAAATTGAGTTAGTTACAGTAAAATTATGACTCATGTAGAACATTAGCAAACAAATGAGGTAGAGTATTGGCATGTACACACATTTAAAATGATATAGACCATAACATCAATAGTAATTTCTATAAGAAACCTTATCTTAATAATTTCTACTCCTATCATTATTAGGGGGCATTGATTTGTCTTAAAATTAAGCCTTAAAAACTACTCCTCAAACAAAACATTTGTTACTTTTAGTAAAGTTAAAACATTCACTATTTCCATATTCAATTACTATTCAGAGACCAATTGATATGAGAACTTAATGGACACAAAGATTAAATCATAATCCAAATAATAATAATGCTAAAACAAAACACTAATATTATTTAAGCAGAAAAACAACTTATTAATCTTAGTGCAAATCATACAATTTATCAATGGCATTTATTCAAAACTATCTTTAAGGGAGTCTCTGAGTTGTCGCTTAAAATTATCTTAAAACTAGGTAAAACAAGTAATAAAAGGGGACCTTTTCTTTCTCATTTTTTCAGTTCTAAAGTGTGGGTTGTTCTTTCCAACAACTGATAAGGGATTTTTAAATACCCTTCTTTCTCTCTGGGATTTCATCAATTCGTTTACATGGCTTTTTAGAGTGTTTTTATTTTTTAGGACTTTGTTTTCTCTGTCCCTTGCTCATGAATTCTTGCTAGGCGCGATTCCACGGTTTCTCTCTGGGATTTCATTTTTCCACTCCCCCGCCGTCCTTGCTGCAGGCCCAGGTTTGTTACCATAAATTATCTCCATTTCCAAGATAGGCAAGACAAAGAGGAAGTGATCGATGCATCTTTCTAATCCTTCCAGCCTGGCTTCCTCGTCCCGCCCTCGGCCGATCTTGACTAAGACCACCACGCAGGAGACCTGCAACGTCACAGCGATTTCTCTTCCGTACGGCAATCCACACGTACCTTCGAAGCAGACCTCGGGATGAAAATTTGAACCTATGTCACTACTACAGTTGTAAGAAAGGTTCCCTATGACTTCTGGGTACCAACAATGGCCATACGTTGGTAATCGAGGCTATACTTTGCCTCCCCTGCAACTGCAAGTGATTGCAATCTCTATTCAATGGGCACTAGGGACTTGTCTGAGCGGACAAAATCTAAAGACTTTTAGAACTTGCAGGTCGGGGCTGCCTAGGAATAGGGGGGTAATGGAAGGTATGTGTCTACACAACTAGATTATTATTCCAAGATACTTAGGACTTAGCTGAGAAACTGCTACATAGCATTACTTTACTATAGACATCAAAAAGAACAATCATTAAATGCTGAGAAAAGCCACTAAAGAAATATTCTTATTAGCGGTGGCTACAGTAACATCAAGTATGAATTCAGATAAAAGATACAAATCATCAGGTTACTGCTGATTTCATTTCAAAAATAATAGTTAGCAACAGGCCATTGAGAGATAGCAACAATATCAGTCAACATAATAATAACATTACTAATAATCATGATCAAAATAAGAATAATAAACAATAAAAATAAATATACTAAATCAGAAATATCAATATATATATACAATGGAGACTGGCATTCAGAAGTAAGAACAGAGTTCTATACTTATACTTCATAGTAATGCTCATTCTAACACAGTCTCTTTTACTATTTAAATTCCTGCTGTCATAATCTATGTATATATATAGAGCACAAGTGGCAACTCGCTGGCTCCACAATTTGTCAATGGGAGTTCTATCTATTCTCTAAACAGTTGCGACATGTGGCAAAAATATTTATGCAAATGGCGGTACTACCGATGTCTTATCAGTATTTATGCAATAACAGCATGCAACAATCTATCAACT
This sequence comes from Halocaridina rubra, assembly GCA_037179515.1. Lineage (NCBI taxonomy): Eukaryota > Metazoa > Arthropoda > Malacostraca > Decapoda > Atyidae > Halocaridina > Halocaridina rubra. Next base: position 11,734 of record JAXCGZ010011522.1, read on the forward strand.
GCAATAAAATGTAGGCACAATTATCGCCTAGCTTCGCTGGAAAAAAAACAAAAAAAGAATCAATGACGGCTACATTCTTGTAGTATCGGAAGGATCCTCTGTCAGGCTCAGAGTCGAGTGAAAGGTAGGAGAGAGAGAGAGAGAGAGAGAGAGAGAGAGAGAGAGAGAGAGAGAGAGAGAGAGAGAGAGAGAGAGAGAGAGAGAGAGAGAGAGAGAGAGAGAGAGAGAGAGACTGGGCGACCTTGAAATACGTTGCAGTTTCCACCCATGTGTCAGCTGAGACGGGCCTCTTTCTTTTACTTGTACTGAAAATAAAAAAATAATCGCAGAGTATTTCTAAAAATAAAATAATGAACAAATGGAAGTGAACAAACTTTAGGAATGACTATCGATAGAGTTTTACGTTTATTGTCAGCGGCTATTCTCATTCCCTCATTAACAAAAACAAAAGCAAAAAGAACTTAGTGCACAACTGCAGAACTGTCGAAGCATAAATCCATTCCTTTCTGTTTAATCTTGATAAGGACTTTACTGAAACAGCATACACATCCTCGTCTATAATGACAATTCTTTTCTTGCTATAAATCAGAGGGTTGAGTCGGAGCGCACCCACTCTGATGAAATTAAAACAAAAGATTAAAATCATATGTGACACTATCCCTACTACTATCAACAAAAGTACAAATATCTTTTTCTTAACAGACGTCTTATAATGACTTAAATATCATTAGTTTTAAATTTAAAACTCAGCAAATAATCTCTAATAATCTCATTTATCTTTAATTAGCTCAATTGTAATCTAAAATTCATGAAAATGATAGGGATTAACCATAGTTATCTCTAGATAATCTTTTCAAAACTCTTTAAGTAAGATTTTAAAGATTTCTTCAATACAAAAAGAACTATATAACAAAAACGGGTATCAAAGAATATAAAAAGTCTATCTCTGTGTATGCAATAATAAAAACAAAAAGTATATTTCATTAGCAACAGTAAAGAATGCATTTTGCTTAAGTTTCAAAATCTCGTAAGGAGTTGTACATGAACAATTCAACCAGAAAATATATATATTCTTTTACTATCTCGAATTTAACTTATTTAAATTACTAAACAACAGAATTGCCTTCAGAACGGGGAGAAGTTCGACTTATAACTATTCTGTCTGCTTTTACGGGGGTTGCGCATGTGGGCGCTGTTTTTTCCCCTGTTCTTTTGGCTTCTGGATCAACTTCTGCTCTCTCAAATACGGGAAACGGCTGTGTAACATTCTTGTTGTCATTTCGTGTCAGCTCTCACTCTTTCTTTATGACCAAGCTGAAATAATTTTGATAAAACATTATCATGGCTAAAACTCGCAAAGTTTTATTTTATCAATCTAACATATCTCTTCAGACAAATAATGTATATACTGCAGCTAGCAAAGAAAATAAAGAATCATTCATAGATTCACGTCCTTTATCACGTAACATCTATCTTGGAATCTCTCGGAAATCGAATAATAATCTCAATGGCGGAGTAGGGGACAAAACAAAAATAAAACAAACTTGGCATCTCAACCATATCTGGGCAGGTGGAGAATCACTTTCTCAAACATATCCCTCACTAGATATTGCAACAGCGCATCACCTCCCATAAATACACTCTGATATGGCATGCAGAAGAACCTGGCGGAGCAGGGGAACGACCCTGGCAGAGACTCCCCAATCATGTTTCCTAACGGTGCTTTCTGCGATTTCACCCCCTAGAGCAACCCCCCCATTATACCCCAAGTCATTCATACTCATTCGCTATCACATTCGCTATATCACTTTCAAAACAATCATCCCCTTTCTGTAAAATTCCCTTTTATTTACAACATGTTGGTTTTCCTTTCCCGGTCTCTCTGAAGTAGAGTAAAGGTGAAATCTCGGGTGGGCCGCGCGGTCACAGACTGCCTCACCAGTCCTAGGTCCCATTCTAACGAACAAACAAACATTCTACTCCCTTGAAGCTACGTTTGGGTGACACTGAAAAACCTTCCCTATTCTAGGACAGCACAAATTCCTCTAATTTACTCTTACTTTCGCCTGCATAGCGCGAAATTAAAAAACTCATCTCTAAACAATATCACAAAATTTCTTATTCTTCAAAAATAAAATGCCACACACGTATCGTAATGTTAATCCCTTCATCATAACAACATTAAAAAACAATCTGTCATTTATGTCTTTCTTTCGCTAAAACATTACTCCCGCGGAGAAAAAAAAAACAAACAAAAAAAGAAAGAACCTTGAAAACAGGCGCAATCTTAACACTCTATTTCTTATGCTTTAAGAAATTTATATAAAAATGATTTTACACGTACTTTAAAATTTTCTCAATTAAAATCAATACATTCGTGTTTTTAAAATTCCATCTAAGCATTAATACAAATAAATGGAACACACTTCCAACGCAATTTCTTTACATTACTCAAATTATAACAAAAAACGGAGTTTATTACTGCTTATAGCTATTAGTACAAATTATCCATGTTAGTAATGGGTACAGAAATTCTACTTTTATCATCTTATTAGGCGCCACACCCCTCATAGGTGGGTTGGCTGAGTCAAAGCATAACTACAAGATAAAATGGCGGCGTCCACCGACCTCAATTTCTTTTACTAATTGTCCCATTACTCACTGGATACAGATCACAAGTACTTAGCTATTTTAAGGAGGTGGTCCTGAAGAACTTCATGGCAGAAGGCAAGGAAGGAGGGGGTTCTCCTTCTTCTCTTCGAGTAAAATCGACGAATCGCCGTCTTCTTGGTCGGATCCGGCAACTTATATTTCTTGTAATGGGCATTTTCACTCAATGCTCCGGTCACACTTCGGCTTACTAAGAAATATCTTAGGAATAGTTCCTTAAAAGTTTCATAATGTTCTCTGTTTGACCACTCGTCACTTCTCATCCGCAGACCCAAGTATTTCAGGAAGTCGGTCGCGGGAATTATGGACGGACATTCGCGGTCTTTTACATTTGCGCCGTCGAGGTATAAAAGTGAATTTTTGACTCGAGGCTCCTTTACAACCAGGGCACGGGGTGGGGGCTTGTCCTGCTGCGTTCCCTGTGTCACCACGGGGCTCGGAGCGGCAGGCTGTTCGTCGATGTTTGAGGCGTCGGTTTCTTTGTCGGCGTCGACCAAGTTCCTTCTCGACGGAGCGGTGTCGGCAGGAGTTTGTAGGTGCCGCACGTGCTCCTCCAGTTCGAGAGTTCTCCAGTGTTTTGCCTCGTCACTCATTTCTTGAATTGGGAGATGTTGGATTTCTGCGTTTGCCATTCTTATTTTCTTTTCTTCGCACTGGTTTCTTCTGATATCAGAGTCTCTTCCTATGTTTTCCAGGCGTGAAGATCCGTACTGCGCTGCCACCATTGACGTAAAGGTTTACTTACTACGTTATAATTATTAGTACCAGACGGGTACAAGGTAAGAATGGACAAGCAGTGATTCCTTTATCTTAATTTATTCTAGAGTACAACACATCTTCGACGCATCAATGCCCCCACCCTATGACTATCACAATCTCTGATCTATTCGTGCCCCTGGCAAAGTTCTAACTAACTCTGTCTGCCTTGGGTGGTTCTTGAAATACCCCAAGGGCAGGGCGTGGCTTGACATCCAGTTCTGCAAATCAACTCCAGGTTCGAAGTGGATTCCCGCCTATTTTGGGGAGGGGCTATTTCAACGAGCCTATTGCAAAGGAGTGGGTGGTAATTGCCTATTGCCATTGGGTATCTCCCCCGGGCATGTACTTCACATTTAGGACAAATGTTCATGTGTGATGCTGGGAATAGAGGACTTGTTGTTATCTCACACCCTCTTGAGGTACTTGACGCCAGATGCCGAGTCCCATGGGACCAGCCATATATCTTCGTGACCCTTTTAACATAGGCCTCATCCTAGCAAACACTGGAGAGGGTGTTCAATGTTCCCTTTGACCTCTAGCAAAAGTCTTGCGACATATTGAAAAACAAATAACCTTGTTGTTTTTGTCATTATTATTATTATTATTATTATTATTATTATTATTATTATTATTATTATTATTATTATTATTATTATTATTATAAAAAGCTGTACTTTCGTCAAAGCCCAGGCCGTTAGAGAAATGCATATAATAAAAACAAAGAGAAAAAGACGAAATTCTTCTAACTGAAATGATGATGAGATAATTATGAATATAAACTTACCTGTATCAGTAAGCAAAAGAGCAGGTAAAGACATAGATGTCCCATTAACTTCGAATGTCCAGAAATGAAAAGTGGCTTGGCGTTTGAGCTCGATCATAAGCAGACTTGGGGGTCGGTTCTTGGGCAGTGTCATGTCTTCTAAATGGAATGGAAGCTTCTTGCGTTCCTGGAAATAAATTATATATATATATATATATATATATATATATATATATATATATATATATATATATATATATATATATATATATATATATATATATATATATATAACAAAGGTAGCGCATACTCTATTGCCAAAAATATGAGTGGCCTCCAAACATTAACACAAATAAATATAGAAATGATCCAGCAATGGCCACATATGCTATCTCAGTAACATAAAGGTGGCCATTTAGACAAGAACAAATAAATAAATGAATACCTTAATAAAGGCAGCGTACCGTATGTCAGCAAACATAAAAGTAGCCTTAAGACACAGGGACATATAAACACTTGAGTGGTATAGTAGAGGCAATGTACAGTTTTTGATTAAACATATAGATGGCCTTTAAAAAGAGAGACATCATTTAAATTGTAAAGACAGTGTATATCTACTCAGAAAATATAGGGTTTGCTCTCAAAACACAGGATCCTATGAGCATGTGTATGAAATAGTTAAGGCATCGTATGCTTCCTTACCAAAGATAAGGATGGGCTTCAGACACAGTTACCAATAAATATATAAATGGTAAAGTAACTGCAGTGAATGCTTTCTCGGCAAACACGAGGGTGGCCCTCATCTATCTATCTATCTACCTTGGCTGTTTCCCCCATTGGGGCGTAGCCGACATCAAAAAGAAACAATACGGGGATTACTTTGTTCTATGGACAATGACAAGGGAGCTAGCGACTGTTCAGATGGCACTGCTGGAGTGCCACAGCCCATCCTCCCTACTCCTCCACAACCTGTGTCGCTTTATAATGCCAACTCCCTTACTGCCCCTACCACAGAACTACCTCTGTAAGATGCAGCCCCTTGGTAACAGCATATGCCCATCAGAGCTGTGTCACATTCGCTCGCCACTCATTTCTATTCCTAGCACGCTCACTTGCTTCCCTCACATCCATCCTCCTATCATTCAGGGCTCTCCTTTCTCCATTCATCCACCCAAACCTAGGCCTCCCTCTAGCATTTCTCCTTAGTAAATGCATACAAGCTTTCTCATAAAACGTAAAGTTGCCCTTCCAACATATGGACTAAGAAATGTTTAGAGGTACAGTATATACATCATGTATATGAGGCCTAAGCTTGAATACCAACCACGTTTCTTGCATCTACGCTTGAAAAATATAAAACTTAAAGCTGGCGTCAGAAATACAAGATATCACTTATGAGGAGAAGGATGAAGGAATTAGATATATCACCACTTACAACTAAAAGAATATGATGCGATATAGTAGCAGTGTTTATATTTCTTTACGACTTTGATATACTTGATATGGGTCAAAGCTCTGAACAGAGGGGCTCTAGAGCTAAAGATGATAACTTAAATATTTGCAAAACGGTTCCTTTACAGGATGCAAGAAATTATTATTATTATTATTTTTTTTTTTTTAGTGCAAATACATTAGTAATTCATATTCGTCAAGTAAGGTTATTGTAAATACTATCAGCACTCATAGCTTTAAGGGAATATATGATAAAGGTCAATAATAATAATGAAAAAAAAAACCACACACACACAAAAGGGAGACTGGATTTTATGAGTATGGGGTTCTTTCTCTTAAGAAAAAAAAAAAAAAAAAAAAAAAAAAAAAAAAAAATATATATATATATATATATATATATATATATATATATATATATATATATATATATATATATATATATATATATATATATATATATATATATATATATATATATATATATATATATATATACATATATATATATATATATATATATATATATATATATATATATATATATATATATATATATATATATATATATATATATATATATATATATATATATTTATTTGTTGAGTTGTCCCACATTTTTCGAGATCAATTTGTTCACACCACTCCCTGCACCGGTAAAAAATCGCACATGTTCACAACCCTAATATAAAAGTGTCAGTGTATTGCATATAAGCTATTGCTAACCATCTTTATTCTAAAAATAGTTCTTAGATTATAGTACTGTGCTGAAAGTTTATGTAATAAAAAAATAAAATCTGTTCGAGCTTAAAAACTTTACTTGATATAAATTCAGACCTGTATGAGGTCGATTTGTTCCTATTTACTAAATTATTACAGGCTATTTTTATACTAGAAGAAAGATTAATTTTATTAAAAATAGTAGTATAATTGCCATAAGATGTAGGGCCACTTATATGTAAATAACTGAAAGCAAAGGAAATAAAAGCTTACTTATTTATATATATATATATATATATATATATATATATATATATATATATATATATATATATATATATATATATATATATATATATATATATATATATATATATATATATATATATATATATATATATATATATATATATATATATATATATATATATATATATATATATATATATTAGTCACCGTGGCTCAAACGGTAGCGTCCGCGACTCTGAGGCGTCAGGTCGAGGGTTCGTTCCCCGTCACGGTCTGAGGTTACCAAGGGCATGCACTCAGGGTAACAATTACATCTGCCAAAACAAGTCCTTCGCAAGAAGGAAACCGTCCTAGCCCTTGGTTGAAAAGGGAGTCCGTGACGTAAAACCGGAACAACACACACACACACACACACACACACACACACACACACACACACAATGTAGGATTTTGATTATGTGAGATTTTAATCATAAAGAGATAGATTGGATAAATCTTGACCCACACAGTGATGAGGACTCATTCGGGGCAAGATTCCTAGATTGCGTACAAGGGAATTTCCTACACCAACATGTAATGGAACCAACAAGGGCCAGGAGTGGGGATGAGCCATCACTACTTGATCTAGTATTCACAGATAATGTGTTGGATATTGAAAAAATTGAGTATGAACCACCAATTGGAAAGAGAGACCACTGTGTGTTGTTGATGGAGTATATCATTGAAGATATTCTTCCTGAGAGTAGAGGCACTGAGGACATGAGGAGGAACTATCCGAAAGGAGATTACATAAAAATGAATGAGCTTTTTGCAGTTATTGACTGGAGAACCTTATTTTACAACAAATCTGTACAAGAAATGTATGACATCTTTTCTGAGAAATATGGGAAGATAGTAGATTGCTTCATACCTGTCACCAAAGTAGGTGTAATTCATGCCAGAGAGAAATGGTTCGAAAATGGGTGTAAAAGAGCTAAGGAGTGGAGAGACAAATGCTGGAAAAGGTATAGGAGGAGAAAAAACATAAATGCCTGGCAAACCTACAAAAGCACAAGAAATGACTACCTAAGTAAAAGGAGAGAGGCAGAGAGAGACTATGAGAGGGACATCACCAGGAAGGCTAAAGAAAATCCCAAGCTTTTCCACAGCTTTATCAGAGGAAAACTGAAGGTAAAAGAACAGGTTTTAAGGCTAAAGAGAGTGGAAGACAGCATCACTGAGATGGATGAAGAGATCTGCAAAGAATTGAACAAGGAGTTTCAGTCAGTATTTACAGTAGAAAATACCCCACCCCCTCAGATTGCAGAGATAGAAGCTCGAGAGTCGGTATTAGAGAACATCAATCTTAGAGCCACAGAGGTATGCAAAGCGCTGATGGATTTAGATGTTCATAAAGCTACAGGTCCTGATGACATATCCCCTCATGTGCTTAAAAAATGCACAAACTCAATATCAGTGGCACTAAGTATCATATTTAAAAAATCACTGGAGTCAGGGGAGAATCCAAGAAGCTGGAAACAAGCAAATGTGATACCTATCTTCAAAAAGGGAAGGAGGGATACGGCTCTGAACTATAGACCAGTTTCCTTGACCAGCATAGTTTGCAAAGTTATGGCGAAACTACTAAGGAAACATATCTCTCTTCACTTGGAATCCTTCAACCTTTTGTCAGTGAGGCAACATGGCTTCAGAGAAGGTAGATCAACAGTAACAACCTTATTAGAATTTTATGATGAGGTAAGTCGAATCTTACAGGAAAGAGAGGGCTGGGCAGATAGCATATTCCTAGACTTCCAGAAAGCATTTGACACTGTTCCACATGGTAGACTTATTAGGAAGCTGCAAGCAATGGCCAGAATAGGTGGAAATGTTTTGGAATGGATAAAAACTTACTTAGAAGGAAGGGAACAGAGGGTTAGAGTAAGACACTCAGTGTCTGAATGGAGAAGAGTTAGTAGAGGAGTTCCACAGGGTTCAGTTTTAGGGCCACTTTTGTTCCTTGTATATGTAAATGACCTACCAGAGTCTGTAAATTCATTCATGAATATTGTTGCAGATGATGCAAAGATTGTGAAGAAAGTAAAAAACGAGAACAATGGTAGAGAACTTCAGGAGGATCTAAATAATCTGCATGAGTGGTCAGAAAAGTGGCTATTGAAATTCAATACTTCAAAATGTAAGGTAATGAGAATGGGTACAAGTGCAAGAAGACCCAAGCTTGACTACTCGGTGGCTGGAGTACAACTTCAAGAGACAGAAAATGAGAGAGATCTAGGAGTAAACATACTGGCAGATTTGTCTCCAGAAATACATATAAATGGCATAGTAAGGGCAGCATATGCATACTTATCAAATGTAAGGGTAGCCTTCAGGCACATGGACAAGGAAATGTTCAGAAATATTTATGTAACCTGTGTGAGGCCAAAACTCGAATATGCAGCCCCCTTTTGGAATCCATACTTGAAAAAGCACATAGTTAAGCTTGAAAAAGTTCAAAGACATGCCACGAAACTGGTGCCAGAAATACGCAATCTCAGTTATGATGAGAGGCTGAGGGAATTAGACTTGCCATCACTCGAAGCTAGAAGATTGAGGGGGGATATGGTGACAGTCTTTAAATTCCTTCATGGTTATGATAGAGTGGATAGGGATCGATATTTTGATATGGCAGGCTCTAGAACTAGAGGTCATAGTTTGAAGCTTGGTAAGAAAACTTCTTTGCAGGATGTAAGGAAATACTTTCTCAGTGTAAGCGTAGTTGATAATTGGAATTCGCTAAGCGAGGAGGTAGTTAATGATATCTCAATCCATAGTGTTAAGGACAGGTATGATAAGTATCACTAAGTATAAAATGGAACCGATGAGGAGACGGGAAGATACGAGCTTTGGGCTCTTTCCCGTAAACACAATTAGGTAATCACAATTAGGTAAACACACACACACACACACACACACACACACACACACACACACACACACACATCAGACAGGCACTTGATAAGGAGAAGACAGTGGTAATCTCAGGCATAAGTGAATCCCAGGAGCCAACATGGCAGGGGAGACTTGAAGAAAATAAAGCTAGGGTTGTAGACCTGATAAGAAAGCTTGGAGTAGTATGTGGTCCTGAGGATATTGTAAACATACACCAACTAGGTAAATATTCGAGGGAAGGAAAGCCGAGACCAACAAAAGTAACCTTTGAGAGAGGGGAGACATGTAGGGAAATATTGTTGAGAAAAAAAAGTCTAAAAGACCTTCAAGAATGCAAAGAAGTGTTCATTAGACGATACAGAACACAGGAAGAGATGGGAAAGATCAAAAACTTGTTGCAAGAGGCAAGAAGGTTAAATGATGAAAGAAATGAAGAAGAGAAGAAAAATTTTCGTTACGGAATACTTCCAGACAAAGGGGAGATAAAGAAGATAATGACAGAAGATCAGGGGATGGGGCCTCATTAAGATTGTTATACACAAATGCTGATGGATTAGCTGGTAAGGCAGTAGAAATAAAAGATAGGATTCACAACAGTAAGGCAGATATAGTAGCAATTACAGAGACTAAGTTGAGTGAGGACATAAACAGTGTCACAGTTTTTCCTAAGGGCTTCAGAATACTAAGGGTCGAAAGATCTGAGAGGACTGGTGGAGGGATAGCACTGCTCATAAGTGAGAGGATTCAAGTTGAAGAGATAAACTTGGCTATAGAAAGTGAGTTCAGGGAATTTCTTGTTGCTCGCATAAATACTGGGTCAGAGAGCATTATAATAACTGTTGTATACAACCCACCAAGGAACCAAAATAGGCTTGAAATTTATGAGGAAAGTCATATAGACATGATTGAAGTCATAAACTCAGTTGTTAACATGGCGCGGGAGAAAAAATGTAGGATTTTGATTATGGGAGACTTTAATCATAAAGAGATAGATTGGATAAATCTTGACCCACACAGTGGTGAGGACTCCTTTGGGGCAAGATTCCTAGATTGCGTACAAGGGAATTTCCTACACCAACATGTAATGGAACCAACAAGAGCCAGGGGTGGGGATGAGCCATCACTACTTGATCTGGTGTTCACAGATAATGTGTTGGATATTGAAAATATTGAGTATGAACCACCAATTGGAAAGAGTGACCACTGTGTGTTGTTGATGGAGTATATCATTGAAGACATTCTTCCTGAGAGTAGAGGCACTGAGGACATGAGGAGGAACTATCAGAAAGGAGATTACATCAAAATGAATGAGCTTTTTGCAGTTATTGACTGGAGAACCTTATTTTACAACAAATCTGTACAAGAAATGTATGACATCTTTTGTGAGAAATATGGGAAGATTGTAGATTGCTGCATACCTGTCACCAAAGTAGGTGTAATTCATGCCAGAGAGAAATGGTTCGATAATGGGTGTAAAAGAGCTAAGGAGTGGAGAGACAAATGCTGGAAAAGGTATAGGAGGAGAAAAAACATAAATGCCTGGCAAACCTACAAAAGAGCAAGAAATGACTACCTAAGTAAAAGGAGAGAGGCAGAGAAAGATTATGAGAGGGACATCACCAGGAAGGCGAAAGAAAATCCCAAGCTTTTCCACAGCTTTATCAGAGGAAAACTGAAGGTAAAAGAACAGGTTTTAAGGCTAAAGAGAGCGGATGGAAGCATCACTGAGACGGACGAAGAGATCTGCAAAGAATTGAACAAGGAGTTTCAGTCAGTATTTACAGTAGAAAATACCCCACCCCCTCAGATTGCAGTGATAGAAGCTCAAGGGCCGGTATTAGAGAACATCAACCTTACAGCCACAGAGGTATGCAAAGCGCTGATGGATTTAGATGTTCATAAAGCTACAGGTCCTGATGACATATCCCCTCATGTGCTTAAAAAATGCGCAAACACAATATCAGTGGCACTAAGTATCATATTTAAGGAGTCATTGGAGTCGGGGGAGATTCCAAGATGCTGGAAACAAGCAAATGTGATACCTATCTTCAAAAAGGGAAGGAGGGATACGGCTCTGAACTATAGACCAGTTTCCTTGACCAGCATAGTTTGCAAAGTTATGGAGAAACTACTAAGGAAACATATCTCTCTTCACTTGGAATCCTTCAACTTTTTGTCAGTGAGGCAACATGGCTTCAGAGAAGGAAGATCAACAGTAACAAACTTATTAGAATTTTATGATGAGGTAAGCCAAATCTTACAGGAAAGAGAGGGCTGGGCAGATTGCATATTCCTAGACTTCCAGAAAGCGTTTGACACTGTTCCACATGGGAGACTTATTAGGAAGCTGCAATCAATGGCTAGAATAGGTGGAAATGTCTTGGAATGGATAAAAACTTACTTAGAAGGAAGGGAACAGAGGGTTAGAGTAAGACACTCAGTGTCTGAATGGAGAAGAGTTAGTAGTGGAGTTCCACAGGGTTCAGTTTTAGGGCCACTTTTGTTCCTTGTATATGTAAATGACCTACCAGAGTCTGTAAATTCATTCATGAATATGTTTGCAGATGATGCAAAGATTGTGAAGAAAGTAAAAAACGAGAACAATGGTAGAGAACTTCAGGAGGATCTAAATAATCTGCATGAGTGGTCAGAAAAGTGGCTAATGAAATTCAATACCTCAAAATGTAAGGTAATGAGAATGGGTACAAGTGCAAGAAGGCCCAAGCTTGACTACTCAGTGGCTGGAGTACAACTTCAAGAGACAGAAAATGAGAGAGATCTAGGAGTAAACGTATTGGCAGATTTGTCTCCAGAAATACATATAAATGGCGTAGTAAGGGCAGCATATGCATTCTTATCAAATGTAAGGGTAGCCTTCAGGCACATGGACAAGGAAATGTTCAGAAATATTTATGTAACCTATGTGAGGCCAAAACTCGAATATGCAGCCCCCTTTTGGAATCCGCACTTGAAAAAGCACATAGCTAAGCTTGAAAAAGTTCAAAGACATGCCACGAAACTGGTGCCAGAAATACGCAATCTCGGTTATGATGAGAGGCTGAGGGAATTAGACTTGCCATCACTCGAAGCTAGAAGAGTAAGGGGGGATATGGTGACAGTCTTTAAATTCCTTCATGGTTATGATAGAGTGGATAGGGATCGATATTTCGATATGGCTGGCTCTAGAACTAGAGGTCATAGTTTGAAGCTTCGGAAGAAAACTTGTCTGCAGGATGTAAGGAAATACTTTTTCAGTGTAAGAGTAGTTGATAATTGGAATTCGCTAAGCGAGGAGGTAGTTAATGCTACCTCAATCCATAGTTTTAAGGACAGGTATGATAAGTATCACTAAGTCTAAAAATGGAACCGATCAGGAGACGGGAAGATACGAGCTTTGGGCTCTTTCCCGTAAACACAATTAGGTAATCACACTATCTCAATCCATAGTTTTATGCTATCTCAATCCATAGTTTTAAGGACAGGTACGATAAGTATCACTAAGTCTAAAATGGAACCGATCAGGAGACGGGAAGATACGAGCTTTGGTCTCTTTCCCGTAAACACAATTAGGTAATCACAATTAGGTAATCACACACACACACACACACACACACACACACACACACACATATATATATATATATATATATATATATATATATATATATATATATATATATATATATATATATATATATATATATATATATATATATATATATATATATACGGCTTATTCGTTTTTAACTTACCCGATTGTATTTGCCTGAGTACTGGTCCTTCAGCTTGAGGGATTTCTCTTCATTCATAGTAACCATCGAGAGAAAATTACCTTTTAAGTCGTTAGCACTCAACCTCGTATATGTTGTTGGGAAAATCTATGGGAGAAATGTAGCGAAAATTATGTATAGTTTAAATGTTGGTATTATATCTTGACAAACTACAAAAGTAAAATATAGAAACAATATTTAAAGAAGATATATCTTAATAGTTGGAAAACCAGCAGTGTTAAATTAATGAAGAAAAATGTTTTGATAAGCATAGTTAAATAATATCTTAATATTATGCATATTTTTAAAATAATTTTGTTATAGATAGCTAAGAAAAGTAAAGTAACAGTTAAACTGATATATTTAGGAGCTTCAAATCTATTATAATAACATTGATGAACAGATACTTTATATGATAAATGTCAACAAATTGGTTGTGAAATATATGAGTACTTTGTCCTTATACAATTGAGCTTCTCATTCACTGCATCCGGTATTATCCTGCCATTTGCTGCCTATATCATATTAAGGAAAGCAAGCTCCACAATGGAATTCCTTTTCTATTAGGATATATATATATATATATATATATATATATATATATATATATATATATATATATATATATATATATATATATATATATATATATATATATATATATATTATAGCATTGCTAAGCGATCGATTTTCTACTTAATTTTAGTGAAAAATATTGAAGCTGTACCTGTGTACTGATCATAGAGACAACAACGCTGGATATTGAAAAATTGAGTATGAACCACCAATTGGAAAAAGTGAGCACTGTGTGTTGTTGATGGGGTACATCATCGAAGATGTTCTGCCTGTATGTAGAGGCACTGAGGACACAAAACGGAAATATCGAAAAGGAGATTACATCAAAATTAATGAGGGTTTTGCAGTTACTGGCCGGACGACCTTATTTAACAACAAAACTGTACAAGAAATGTACGACATGTTTTGTGAGGAAGATGGGAAGATAGTAGATTGCATGCCAGAGAGAAATGGTTCAGTAATGAGTGTAAGAGATTTAAGGAGTGGAGAGACAAATGCTGGAAGAGGCATAGGAGGAGAAATAACATTAATGCCTGGCACACTTATACAAGAGCAAGAAATGATGACCTAAGTAAAAGAAGAGAAGCATAATTTGATAAGCATAATTTGCAAAGTTAAAGAGAAACTACTATGAAAACACATCTCTCTTCACTTGGAATCCTTCAACATTTTGTCAGTGAGACAACATGGGTTCAGAGAAGGGTAGAAGGACAGAATGTCAAAAGTCAAAGTTGTCGAAAGACAAACGTGACGAAAGAACCTAACCTAACCTAATCTAACCTAGCCTAACCTAATCTTTCGACAATTTGACCTCTCAACCTTTTGTCTCTCGACACTTTGTCCTTCGACACTGTCCGCGCACGGAGAGAAGGTAGATTGTGACAGAGTGTTTTGCTCAAAATTATCAGAGGCTGTAGTTGATGCCTTATGAGTTGTGTAGTTAACTAGTAGGTGTCTCTTCTATTCTTACTAATAAAAAATCCCACTCCTTACATTTTGCAGATTGTGATTATTTGCAGTTTATATTTTAGTATATCTTATACGTGTAGAAAGTATGATCCCAATATGAAATCTCCCTCCTATTTCTGTTTTCTGCTCTTTCTTTTTTTTCTCATGAACAAGGCCATAGATACGTTGTTTATGCAATTTTTTTAATATAAAGTTGCTTTTGCTGATAAATTTTACATTATAAAAATTGCTCTTGCTGATAATTTTGTTATAAATTTGACCCTGCTGATATCATTAGCCTGTCTAGATACATTTCAGTAGCTTCTTTATTATTTTAATATTTAAAACTCCGTCCCCTGCAACTCAAAGAACGTTCTAGAGATTGTTCGCCAATAACCTATTTTGCCCATAATATTTCTTGTCTTTTTTTTTATTTGCATTTGCTTGTTGCATCTAAAATGCTGTCTTTCCCTTGCATCTCTGCCATAATTGCCTGCCAGGAACCACCACCACAGTAGCCCTCAAATATTATATAAGTTATTGCTCTGAATATACATCCTGCAGGGGGCCGTATGATGATGTCACCAAAAGGGATGCTTGATGACTTGGAATTGGAGGCGAAACTTCCCAGGGGCAAGATCTCGCCTTATCAGTCCCACTTACTTCAAACCTTTTTTACGTGGTGTCTTTACAGGAGTTTATCTGGCACAAACAAGATGAGAAATAGTGTATGGTAAAGCTCGTTGGTCAAGCAATTTGGGAATTCGAGAAACTGGTTTAATTTCATTGCTGGTCAAATCCTAAGAAATTTTTCTCAGTTCCATTCCCATACAAAACAAAATTTTGAAGATTACCTGACTGAAATCTCATTTGTAAAATTTAATTCCTTGACCTGGAAATTACCGTCTTAATACATTGATAAGAAATTTCTTTTATTGAGGGTGCCAAAGTAAAATCCCGTCCACAGAGGAATGCTCATTACCATGTAAAAATCTATCCCTTCTCCTGACGAATTCTAATCTCATTTCACCCCTTTCTATCATTGTAAATAAAGTGCTTTACGTCAATACTCGTAAATAAAGTGTTTTTTGTTTTAAATTGCAGATAATTAATCATTTAAATAAAGTGTTTTACACTAAAAATTGCAAATAATTCATAAGTAATTTTGCCCTGTTGGCATTGCGAATGTTTATGGTTACCCATAATTTAAGGAATACAAACTGCATTTGTGTCGGTTATTCTTCATTTATTGTGAATAAATTGCTTTACGCTAATACCGGCATATAATTTAATGATTTTGAGTGCCCTTACGGTAGCATAAATATATCTGGTTAGCCGTGACTAAACAATATATTTTCATCCAGTAGAATAATATTGGAAACACATTATTTGTGTGCTCGTGCCTTCAGTTTTCCCATTATTAACGGCGTGTCGTTTGTGCTTCTGCAATTGCAGTGTCCTCTATTCTACTCTGCCTGTTTGACAAAGGTGATTATCGAGTTGAAGCCAAAGTCTTGACATCCGTCTGTGGTGCCGGGAATCGAAATTGTGCTCACCACCTCCGGGATTCGAGGCAGTATTCCACAAATTTAAATTTTAAATTTGTTCCAGCTTTCCAAAAATTAATTCAATTTTTTTAATGTGTCATTGCATTTCCAAAATTAAAAGAAAGTTGAATTCTGAGTTTCATTTAACCGAGTAGTGGTAGTACGGGTGGGGTGCAAAATTAATAAATGTCCTGTCTGTTTGTGAGCTCTTAATCGAGTTTAGTACTTTGAGTCCCCTTAGTAAAACAAAAACTTAACATGAACCACCCCACATAGATGAACAGTAGCAAACTTATTAGAATTTTATGATGAGGTAAGTCGAATCTTACAGGAACGAGTATGCTGGGCAGTTTGCAAATTCCTAGCTATCCAGAAGGCATTTGACACGGTCCCACTCTTGACCTTTTTTTTACTTCTAACCCTTCAAACTACTCTTATTCCGTGCTTTCCCCTCTTGGTAAATCTGACCACTCCTTGATCTCTGTCTCTTCCATTTTCGCTCCCCCACCACCTATCCCTCCTACTCAACGCCGCCTTTGGCACTTCGAGCGAACTCAATATGAAAATTTGCGTAACTTTCTCTTTGACTTTCCATGGGATGACTACTGCTTTCGGTCCCGCAACCCTGATCGGGTAGCTGTAAAAGTTGCTGAGATCATGACCGCGGGAATGGAGGCGTACATCCCTTCTTCTACAAAAACTTTCTCTCCCCCTAAACCTTGGTTTGACCGTGCCTGCTCCGTGGCTATCCAGGCTAGGAATCAGGCTCACCAATCTTACCAAGCCTCTCCTTCCGATTTAACTCGCTCTGCTTTTATTATAGCTAGGAATCGCTGTACAGCTCAGATTCGAAGGTCTAAGGCTTCCTTTATAAGAAGGAAAGTTGATGACCTTAACTCCTCTCCCACTGACAAATGCTTCTGGTCCTTAGCCAAAAACCTCTCCAAAAACTTCTGTAACTCAAGCTTTCCCCCTCTCATTCGTTCTGATGGTTCTATAGCTTGCTCTCCCACTGACAAAGCCACTCTCTTTGGCTCTCATTTTTCTGCCAACTCTTCTATCAACGATTCCAGCGCACCTGTTCCTCAGTCTTTTCCCCTCTCTAACCCTATGCCCTCCCTTATCCTTTCTTCACGCAAAGTTCATAAGGTTCTTCGCTCACTAAAGACAAACAAGGCATCTGGTCCCGATGGTATCCCTGCAAGGTTCCTTAAGGAGTTTGCAGACGAACTGGCTCCCGTGCTTTGCCGTCTTTTTCGCCTCATTCTGTCAACCAGTATCTATCCTTCATCTTGGAAGCATGCTCTAGTTCAACCTGTTCCTAAGAAGGGTGACCGCTCTATTCCTTCTAACTATCGACCTATTGCTCTAACCTCCTCTATTGCTAAAGTTTTCGAAACTTTGCTCAATGCTCACTTTTTGAAACGCCTTGAATCTAACTCACTTATCTCCGATCACCAGTACGGCTTCCGCAAGGCAAGATCCACTGGTGATCTCCTGTCCTATCTTACTCATGTATGGTCATCTTCTCTGAGGAACTATGGGGAATCCTTTGTCGTCGCCCTTGATATCTCTAAGGCTTTTGACAGAGTCTGGCACAAGGCTCTGTTGGCCAAACTCCCTGCCTATGGCTTTACCCCTTCTTTCTGTTCTCTGATTTCCAGTTTTCTTACTGACCGTTCTATATCAGTAGTTCTTGATGGCGCGACATCTAGCCCTTTCTCTGTTTCCAGTGGTGTTCCACAGGGCTCTGTTCTTTCACCTACTCTCTTCCTTCTCTTCATCAATGATCTTCTACAATCCCCATCTTCGTCTCTTCTTCATGCCTTTGCCGATGATTCTACCCTTCACTTTTCCTCTGCCTTTTCTTCACAACCTTCATCTGTTACTCATAATCAGTCTCGTATCACTCTTTCTTCTACTCTTAACTCCGATTTGCAGAGAGTATCTGAATGGGGCACTCAAAATTTAGTTAAATTCAATGCCTCCAAGACACAGTTTCTGGCTATCTCTTTATCTTCTTCTCCTCCTGATAACCCTATTGTCTTCGAAACTAATGAAATTTACCCTCTTAACTCTATCAATATATTAGGAATCCATATAGCCTCTAACTTGTCTTGGAGGAATCACATAATCCAAATTTCTAAATCTTCATCTAAAAAATTGGGGGTTTTGTTTCGTTTTCGTTATTACTTTTCCTCATTGCAGTTACTTAAAATTTACAAAGGTCTTATCCGCCCCTGCTTAGAATACTGCTCACACATCTGGGGTGCTTCTTCCTTTACTTATCTTCTTGATAGGGTTGAATCTAAGGCAGTCAGACTCATTAATGATCCCTCTCTTACTTCTAACCTGGATTCTCTCTCTCTTCGCCGTAAGGTATCTTCCCTTTCGCTTTTCTATCGCTACTACTTCCATCGCTGCTCTGATGAGTTGGCGAGTTGCATCCCTCCTCCACTGCCGAGGCCGCGTAACACTCGCCAAGCGGCCTCATCTCACAGACACTGTGTCGAGATTTGTAGCTCGCGGATTGGTCGGTGCAGTGACTGCTTCTTCCCATCTACCTCCAGACTCTGGAACTCTCTTCCTCCTTCTGTCTTTCCTAGTTCTTATGACCTTTCATCCTTCAAAAAGCAGATCTATCGTCATCTCAGAGCCTAGTCCTCCATATCTCTGGGTCCTCTTTACTTTGACTGTTTTTTCTGTCTGTCGTTTTTCTTTGTGTGACATTACCTCATCTCTGCCTTGCCCTTAACCTTTTTCTTTTCCTTCGTCTTGGTTTTTTCTTGTGCCCGGGCCTTTGTTGATGAGGGCAGTTTCTGCCTGTCCCGGTGTCACACCCTTATAAAAAAAAAAAAAAACATGGGAAACTTATTGAGAAGCTGCAAGCAATGGCAAGAATAGGTGGAAATATCTTTAAACGGATAAAAAGTTACTTGAAAGGAAGGGAACACAAGGGGTTAGAGTAAGACACTCAATGTCTGAATGGAGAGGGCTTAGTAGTGAAGTTCCACAGGTTCAGTTTTAGGGCCACTTTTGTTCCTTGTATATGTAAATGACCAAGCAGAGTTTGTAAAATCATTCTTGAATATGTTTAAAGATGATGCAAAGATTGTGAAGACAGTAACAGACAAGAACAATGGTTGAGAACTTCAGGAAGACCTAAATAGTCGGCATGAGTGGTCAGAAAAGTGGCTTATGAAATTCAATACAGTACTTCTAATGTAAGGTAATGAGAAAGGGTACAAGTGCAAGAAGGCCCAAGCTTGAATACTAAATAGCAGGAGCAGAACTTCAAGAGACAGAATGAGAGAGATCTAGGAACAAACAAACTGGCAGATATGTCCCTTGAAATGCATATAAATGTCATAGTAAGGGAAGCATATGCTTTCTTAGCAAATGTAAGGGTAGCCTTCAGGCACATGGACAAGGAAATGTTCAGAAATAATTATGTAACCTATGTGAGGCCAAAGCTTGAATCTGAAGCCCCCTTTTGGATTCCACAATTGAAAAAGGACATAATTAAGCTGGAAAAAAGTTAAAAGACATGCCACTAAACTGGTGCCAGAAATACGCAGTCTCAGATATGATGAGAGGCTGAGGTGATTAAACTTATCATCACTCGAAGCTAAAATAATGAGGGGGCGATATGGTGAGGGTCTTTAAGTTCCTTCATGATTATTACAGAGTGGATAGACGCTAGAACTAGATGTCATAGCTCGAAACTTCGTAAGAAATCCTTGCAGGATGTAAGAAAGTACTTTTTTTTAGTGTAAGAGTAGTTGATGATTGGAATTGGCTTAGGGAGGAGGTATTTAATGCTAATTCAATCCATAGTTTTAAGGAAAAGTATGATAAGTGTTGCTAAGTACAAAAATGGAGTCGACCAGGAGATGGGGGGAGTTACAATTATAGAGCTCTTTCCCGTAAGCACAATTAGGTAATGATTACCTACATAGTATTGGAAGGTATGACCACCTTGGATCCAAATATATGCATAACCACGTTACGTTGGGTCTTGCATTATGCTCGTAGAAAATGGTTAGACAGTGAATACCTCATGCTATAAGGACCCACTATCTATCTACATACAATGCCCATAATCCTCTTTGTAAGGGATTGGCCGAGTCGGGCATATCCATTCGCCTCTGTTACACTCATTGCTAACACATGAATCTTTCTTCTCACAAACATGATACCAGTGTCCTCCCTTTTATTCTCACTTGCTACACAACCATTCAAATTCAGAGAGTCAGTAATTAGGGTTTTGTGTGAAGTTTTCCTAAGAGACCCTCTTCATAGACATTGGCTTTTTGCTGTAGGAAAATATGAAATATAATCCTTTTATCAATTTACGCATAGTATAAAATGGAAGTACTTGTATTAAACCATTGATATTTGTTTTTTAATCGCCATTACCTGTTGAAACTTGGCGTCAGCTCTTTGAGATCCCACGTCTTGATTGACATTCATGACGGAATCTATGATGTACGCACCTCCGAAGTTTACTTTCGATCTGTTCAGGAAAGTCCACAACCATTCATTCACGAAATGATAGCTGCCTGGTGTTCCAGTACTACCCTAAAAGTTAACAAAGAAACAATGAATAAAACCACAAGCTAATGACATTGGAACAAAGTATACCAAAAGATTAAAATACTCTAAATATGATCACAGCCTAATTGAAGCATTTGTTGTTGCAGTAGTATATTATTTTAAGTTAAATCACAGTCTAATGTGATAGGCAGTTTTAAAATGTTCCTCTTGCTTAGCTAGGCAAGAGGAGTGGTGACAGAGGATATAAAAGAAAAGTAAAATCCTGTGTGAATATAAGACTAACTTGCTTTCACAGTTAATACTTAATATAACAAAAAGGATTTATTTTATAATAAAGAATGAAGAAGTGTTAATAATAGCATTAGAAAATAAGCATCTGACCAGCTAGTGTACAAGATCCATTCTAACTGTGAAAAATTAAAGGCTGACAAATCCATTAGTAAAGGCTAGCTTTGTTGGACTTGACAGAACAATCTTTTGATCCATGCTCTGTTAAAAGCATTATAGAAAAAAAAAGAGATTGAAGAGAAGAGGAAAGTATTTTCTTGTTTCCATATTAAAAGAACATAGAGAATCAAAGCATCTTATCTTGCAAAGAATTGAGAGGAGAATCTTTGCAGATGCCCTAGAAATGGGGACAAAAATAAACTCCAGCAACATTAAGTGTGAAAGTAGTAAGTGGTACTTGATTATCTGCAGAAAACTTGTGTTTTGATATCAGGGAGAGAATGGGCGTGGAACAAATGAGTAATTTGGGCATTGTGTGATTAGAAATGGGAAATATCCCTGTCCCTTGATGATGATGGGGAATATAAAGCAATGAAAAGAAAAACGCTTGGGGAGGGGTGCCAATTGTGGAATAGATGTTTGCTCTGTGGTATTTTGATTTCCTCTCTGGAAAAACATAAACATTGATTTATTTGCTGTTGTGTAGAGGTCCGTTTGCAGTAGTAAAGTATGTTAGAGAAAACCCATTCATTTAATTCCAGTCCAAAGTGTACATTAAGTAGCACAACCAACCTGTACATGAAACTGGCAAAGGTGTAGAGGAATAGCCTTGATACACACAGTGAAGCGGAGTCTCTTGGAGAAAGTTTCCTATATTGTGTACAAATATTTTTGCACCAACATATACTGAATCCAACAAGGGCCAGGGAAGGAGACAAGCCATCATTGCTCAATCTTATACTCATATATAAGGTTTTAGATATTGGTAACATCGGGTGTGATACACTAGTGTAAAGAGTGACGACTATAACTGAGACTGTTTTGCATGAGAGTAGGGAATCGAAAAATAAATGTCAAAAAGCTGTCCAACAGATTAGATGAGGATTAACAATTGTTTTGAAGGTACTGACTGATGGATTATTTTTAACAAAAAAACAGTACAGGAGATATACAAAATCTTTAGTTAGGAATATGAGAAGATAGTTAGCTGTTTCCTACCACCTACCATTATAGGAATTTTGAATGCAAAGAGATATACAAGGAGAGAGTATAAATGCCTGGCAATTCATAAATGAAAAAAAAATGCATACCCAAGTAAAAAAAAAAAAAGAGGCATAGAGGACATATGAAAGAGATATGAAGAGGAGACTATGGAAAATCCCATACTTTTCCACAGCTTTGTCAGAGACACGTTAAAGGTCAAAGAACAACTTTCCATGTTAGAAGGGGCAGAAAGAAACATTTTAAGACATACGGAGAGGTCTGTCAAGAATGGCAAAATAAGTTTCAGTTAGTATTTAAAGTAGAGAATACTTCCCCCCCCCTTCATTTTGCTAAGATGAGAGAGCATAGACCAGTATCAAGGCACATTGTCTTTTCAAATACAGACGTATAAAAATGTTCATAAAGATATAGAACCTGATGATATATCCTCTTTGTACCTTAGAAATGCGATGGACTGGTATCTGTAGCACTATGGATCATATTTGATAAGTCCTTGGAATCTACCAAGATTAAGAGATTCTGGAAATAAGCGAGCTTGGTACCTATCTTCAAAATGGAAAGGAGAGACAGCTCTATAAACTTGATTAGCATAGTTTGCAAAGTTATGTGGAAGCTACTAAGAAAACATATTTCTCTTCACTTGAAGTCCTTCAGTTATTGTCAGTGAGTTAACAAGCTTCAGAAAGGGCAGGCTTATGCCCACACAATTACTAGAATGTTATGATGAGGTAAACCTAATATTACAAGAAAAGAAACTGCATATTCTTGGATATTCAAAAGACATTTTGTAATTTCACACATCTGAGATTTATTAAGAAGTTGCAGGTAATAGAAAAAAAATGGAAATGTCTTGGAGTGGATAAAACCTTATTTAACTGGAAGGGAACAGAGGGTCAGAGTTTGACATGCAGTATCTGATTGGAGAGAGGTTTGCAGTGGGGATCAGTGTTAGGGGAAATTTTGTTCCTTATATATGTAAATGATCTGATGTAGTTTGTAAATGCATTTTGAAATATTTTTGAAGATAGTGAAAAGAGTAAAAGACGAAAATAGTGGTAGGGAACATCAGGATGTCATAAATAGTCTGCATGAGTGGTCAGACAAATGGATGATGAATTTCGATACTCCAAACTGTAAAGTAATGAGAATGGTCTAGAGTGAAAGAAGGCCCATGTTTGGGTATTCACTAACATGAGAGAAATTTGAATCTGTGAATGGACGAGAAGTATTTGTAAAGATGTTGCCAAATTTTTCCCTAGAAATGCATACAAATGTATAATAAAGACAGCTTATGCCTTCTTAGCAAATATTAGGATGGCCTTCAGGCATATTTATAAGAAAATGACTAACGTTATCAGAGCTTGATTAAGCAGCATTCTTCTGGAATTCGAGCTTGAAAAACTTTGCAAATAAATTGGAGAAAGACATGCAGCAAAGCTGGTGGAAAGGATATGTAATCTCACTTATGAGAAAAGGCTGCAGAACTTAGACTTACACCTACTCTAAGTTAGAAGAAAGAGGGAGGATATGGTAACGGTGTTAAATTTATTGGTTTGGAAGTGATATATAAAATAAGTGTCTATTGAACCTGAAATCATAATTTGAAACATCACAAGAAAACTCCTTTACAAGATGTATAGAAGTACTTGTTAAGTGCAATAAAAATTGATAGTTGATAATGAGCAAGAAGGTAGTGAATGCTGAATGAATTCATAGTTTTAAAGAATGATATGATAAGTATGAGTGAGTAAAATATGAAACCAACCAAAATATGGGGAATTATAAGGATAGGGCTCTTTCCTGTACATACAAATAGGCAAATACAAACAGTATTAACCTTCAAATAGATTACCGTACTGAAGTAAGGACTAACCTCGCGTTCTTTGGTGTTCAGATCAAAAGCTACGAAGACTGTGGTGAAATTTTGTCTAAAAGCCTGAGACAACCTGGCATTGTACATAAAAAGTCTGGCAGTTTCTAAAAGAACTGCCACTCCGGCGCCATTGTTAAAGAGTGGGCTATCTACATCATTTGTGTCATAGTCTGCTCCAACTACAATGACAGCCTCGGGTTTATTACTTGTTGCTTCGGCAATGGCTATGATATTTTGGCCTTCAACCTTGAAAGGAAATTAAACAGTTGAAAAATGCATTTTGTTTCTTTTGTATTGAAATCATTACCAATCTAAATGACGGCTTCTGGTTTGTTGCTCTTTGCTTCCGCAACAGTAATGTACTATGGACCTGAAAAGAATTAGACTGTTGAATACATATCTGACACCAGAATAGGTTACCATAAATGTCGTAGTCAGCTTCAGTCTAAATGACTGCATCTAGTTTGTTATTATTCGTTTCTGAAAAATTTATTGGGCTTTGTCGTTTCACCTGGAGATGAATTAGACAGTTGATAATACAGTCTAAAGTCAAACAGACAACTTGAAGATTCATCATTATACTTAAGCAATACAGACACATATACACATATCCACTCATCCATCCACTCATACATACACCCACCCACCCACTCATTCACCCACCCAACCCCCTACCAATGTACGTACACACACGCACACACACACGCAGTAGAAATAAAAGGTAGGATTCACAATAGTAAGGCAGATATAGTAGCACTTACAGAGACTAAGTTAAGTGAGAACATAGACAGTGTTACAAGTTTTTCCTAAGGGCTTCAGAACATTAAGGGTGGAATCATCTGAGAGGACTGGTGGAGGGATAGCACTATTCATAAGTGAAAGGTTTTAGGTTGAAGAAATAAACTTTGCTAAACAAAGTGAGTTCAAGGAATATCTTGTTGCTCGCATATATACTGGGTAAGAGAGCATTATAATAACTGTTGTGAGGAAAGTCATATATGAATTATTGAAGTGATAAACTCAGTTGTTAATACTGAAGGGGAAAGAAATTGTAGGATTTTGACTATGGGTGATTTTATTTATAGAGATACAGATTGGATAAATCTTCACCTACACAATGGGGAGGACTCATTCGGAGCAAGATTCTCAGATTGCATACAAGGGAATTTCCTACACCAAAATGTACTGGAACCAACGAGGGCCAGGGGTGGGAATGAGCCATCACTGCTTGATCTAGTATTCACAGTTAATATGTTAGATATTGAAAAAAAAATTGAGTATGCACCACCAATTGGAAAGAATAACCATTGTGTATTGTTGATGGAGTATATAATCGATGTTCTGTCTGAAAGTAGAGGCACTGAGGACATGAGGAGGAACTATCCAAAAGGAAATTACATCAAAATAAATGAGCTTTTTGCAGTTATTGACTGGAGGACCTTATTTAACAACAAAACTGTACAAGAAATGTACGACATGTTTTGTGAGGATTGTGGGAAGATAGTAGATTGCTGCATACTTCTCATCAAAATAGGAGTTATTCATGCCAGAGAGAAATGGTTCAATAATGAGTGTAAGAGATCTAAGGAGTGGAGAGACAAATGCTGGAAAAGGCGTAGGAGGAGAGTAAACATTAATGCCTGGCAGACTTATAAAACAGCAAGAAATGATGACCTAAGTAAACGAAGAGAAGCAGAGAGAGACTATGAAAGGGATATCGCCAGGAAGGCTAAAATAAATTCCAAGCTATTCCATGGCTTTATCAGAGGAAAACTGAAGGTAAAAGACCCTGTTTTAAAGCTAAAGAGAGCAGATAGAAGCTTAACTGAGACAGATTAAGAGATCTGCGAAGAATTAAACAAGAAGTTTCAGTCAGTATTTACAGTAGAAAATACCCCACCCCCTCAGATTGCAGAGATAGGAGCTTATGACCCGGTATTAGAGAATATCATATTTTCAGCAACAGAGGTATGGAAAGCGCTGATGGAGTTAGATGTCCATAAAGCTACAGCTCATGATGATATGTCCCCTTATATACTCAAGAAATGCTTTACTTCAATATCAGCTGCACTAAGTATCATATATGAAAAGTCGCTGGAGTCACTGGAGATTCCAAGATTCTGGAAACAAGCAAATGTAGTACCTATCTTCAAAAAGGGAAGGGATATGGCTGTAAACTATAGATCTGTTTCCTTGACCAGCATTGTTTGTAAAGTTATGGAGAAACTACTATGGAAACATATATCTCTTCACTTGGAATCCTTCAACTTTTTGTCAGTGAGACAACATGGCTTCAAAGAAGTTAGATCAACAGTAACAAACTTATTAGAGAATTTTATGATGAGGTAAGCCGAATCTTACAGGAAAGAAAGTGCTGGGCAGATTGCATATTCCTAGACTTCCAGAAAGCATTTGACAATGTCCTGCATGGGAGACTTATTAAGAAGCTACAAGCAATGGCAAGAATAGGTGGAAATGTGTTGGAATGGATAAAAACTTACTTAGAAGGAAGTGAACAGAGGATTAGAGTAAGACACCTAGTGTCTGAATGGAGAAGAGTTAGTAGTGGAGTTCCACAGGGTTCAGCTTTAGGGCCACTTTTGTTCCTTATATATGTAAATGACCTTACCAGAGTCTGTAAATTCATTCATGAATATGTTTGCAGATGAGGCACAGATTGTGAAGAAAGTAAGAAACAAGAACAATGGTAGAGAACTTCAGGAAGATCTAAGCAGTCTGCATGAGTGGTCAGAAAAGTGGCTAATGAAATTCAGTACTTTAAAATGTAAGATAATGAGAATGGGTACAAGTGCAAAAAGGCCCAAGCTTGACTACTCGGTGGCAGGAGTAGAGCTCCAAGAAACAGAGAATGAGAGAGATCTAGGAGTAAACATACTGGCTGATTTGTCTCCAAAAATGCATATAAATGGCATAGTAAGGGCAGCATATGCATTCTTAGCAAGGAAATATTCAGAATTATTTATGTAACCTATGTGAGGCCAGGGCTTGAGTATGCAGACCCCTTTTGGAATCTGCACATAGTTAAGCTGGAAAAAGTTCAAAGACATGCCACGAACCTGGTGCCAGAAATACGCAATCTCAGTTATAATGAGAGGCTGAGGGAATTGGACTTACCATCACTCGAAGCTAGAAGAATGGGGGGATATGGTGACGGTTTTTAAATTCCTTCATGGTTATTACATAGTGGATAGGGATTGATATTTTGATATGGCTGGCACTAGAAGTAGAGGTCATACTTTGAGGCTTCGTAAGAAAGCTTTGCAGGATGTAAGGAAGTACTTTTTTTTTAGTATAAGAGTACTTGATAACTGGAGCTGGCTAAGCGAGGAGGCAGTTAATTTTAACTCAATCCATAGTTTTAAGGACAAGTATGATAAGTATCACTGAGTATATAATGAAATCGACCATGAGACGGGAAGTTACGAGCTATGGGCTCTTTTCTGTAAGAACAATTAGGTAATTGTAATTAGGTAATTACACAGATCCTTAAGTTATAGGTTTGTTTCCTTGATTGGCAAAGTTTGCAAAGGTATGGAGAAATTGCTAAAAAACGCATCCCTCTTCTCTTGGAGTCCTTCAACTTTTTGTCAATGAGACAACAGGGCTTCAAAGAAAGCAAACCTACAGTAACAAACTTGCTAAACTATTATAATAAGGTAAGTCAGGTGTTGCAAGAAAGAAAAGGCTGAGGAGACTGCATATACTTAGATTTTCAGAAGGTCTTTGATGCAGTCCCACATGAGAGACTTATTAAGAAGCTGCAAGTTATGGTAAGAATAGGTAGATAAGTCTTGGAGTGGATAAATATTTACTTAAAGGGAAGGAAACAGATAGAGTAAGACACTCAGTGTTTGGGAGAGAGGTTTGTATTGTTGTTCCACAGGGTTCAGTTCAAGGCCAATTTTATTCCTATATATGTAAATATATAGGAATAAAATTTGATATTCTCTGGCTGAAAATTTAACTCTACACTACCACAATATTTCTTTGGTTCTGCTACTGTTCTCCAAATTCCACTGACTTTGTGTTTTTCTTTTAATATCTGTTCTCTTGCCATGAGTCCGTGATTTCTTCTCACCCACAGGCTGAAGTTCTCTATATTGGAAACTTCAATGTACTCCACAGTGAGTGGTTTAAGTCTTTTCACACAGATGTGGGAGGAAATGAGGCCCTTGCTTTCTCTAGTACCCACGATCTGGAGCAAATTATCAAATATCCTATTCATGTCCCCGATCGACACAAACATGCAGCCAATACTCTATACCTATTTCTAACTTCTAATCCTTTAAACTCCTTGTCCTTTGTGCTCTCCCCTCTAAGTAAGTCTGACCACTATGTGATCTCAATCTCATTCCATTTTTGCACTCCCTCCATCAATTCCTCCTACTTAGTGCTCCATCAATTCCTCCTACTTAGTGCTGCCTTTGGCCCTTTGAGCTTACCCAACGTGAAGATTTGTGTAACTTCCTCTTTGACTTACCGTGGAATGATTACTGTTATCGGTTCTGCAACCCTGATCAGGTAGCCCTAAAAGCTGCCGAGATCATAACTTCAGGAATAGAGTCATTCATCCCCTCCTTTAAGAAAACTTTTTCTCCCCCTAATCCTTGGTTTGACAGTGCCTGCTCCATGGCTATTCAGGCCAGGGATCAGGCACACCAGTCGTTCCAAGCTTCTTCTGATTTAACTCGCTCTGCTTTTATTACATATAAGAATCATTGTCCTGCTCAAATTCGAAGGTCTAAGGCTTCCTTTATAAGAAGGAAAGTTGATGACCTTAACTATTCACCAACTGATAAATGTTTCTGATTCTTAACCAAAAACCTCTCCAAAAACTTCTGTAACTCAAGCTTTCCTCCTCTCGTCCATTCAGACAAAGCCAATCTTTCCTGCTCTAGGTTTTCTGCCATCTCATCCATAAACGATTCCAGTGCACTTGCCCCTCATTCTTTACCCCCTCACTAACCCCATGTCATACATAATCCTTTCTTCACGCAAAGTTCATAAAGTTCTTCGTTCGCTAAAGATTAACAAGGCTTGTGGTCTCGATGGTATCCCTGCAAGGGTCCTTAAAGAGATTGCAGATGAAGTGGCTCCTGTGTTTTGACATCTTTTTCACCTCATTCTGTCAACCAGTATCTATCCTTCATCTTAGAAGCATGCTCTAGTGTAACCTGTTCCTAAGAAGGGTGGCCACTGTATTCCTTCAAACTACCGACCTAGTGCCCTAACCTTGTTTATTGCTAAAGTTTTTGAAACTTTTCTCAATTCTCACTTCTTGAAATGTCTTGAATCTAACTCGCTTATCTCCAATCACCAGTACGGCTTCCGCAAGGCAAGATCTACTGGTGACCTTCTATCCTATCTTACTCATGTATGGTCATCTTTTCTAAGGAACAATGTGGAATCCTCTGTCGTCGCCTTGATATATCAAAGGCTTTCAACAGAGTCTGGCACAAGGTTCTGTTGCTCAAACTCCCTGCTTATGGCTTTATCCCTTCTCTCTGTTCTCTGAGTTCCAGTTTTCTTTCTGACCATTTTATCTGTGGTTGTTGATGGTGCAATATATAGCCCATTCACTGTTACCAGTGGTGTACCACAGGGCTCTGTTCTTTCACCTATACTGTTCCTTCTCTCCAGTAACAATCTTTTTCAGTCCCCCCCATCCTCCTCTCTTCTTCACACCTTTGCTGGCGATTCTACCCTTCATTGTTCCTCTACCTTTTCTTCACAATCTTCATCTGCTACTCATAATCAGTCTCGTATTTCCAAGACAGTTTTTGGTTATCTCTTTATCATCTACTCCTCATGATATCCCTATTGTCTTCGAAACTAGTGAAATTTCCCTCTTAATTCTATCTACACATTAGGAATCCAGATAGCCTCTAACTTGTCTTGGAGGAATCACATAATCCAAACTTCTACATCTACATCCAAAAAATTGGGGGCTATATTTCGTTTTTGTCATTAGTTTTCCTTTTCGCAGTTGCTTATAATCTATAAAGGTTTTATACGTCCTTGCTTTGAATACTGCTCGCACATTTAGGGCATTTCCTCATATAATTATCTCCTTGATAGGGTCGAATCTAAGGCAGTCAGACTCATTAATGACCCTTCTTTTACTTTTAATCTGGATTCTCTTCCTCTTTGTCTTAAGGTATTATCCCTTTCTCTTTTCTATCTCTACTACTTCCATCGCTGCTCTGATGATTTGGCGAATTGCATCCCTTCCCCTGGGCTGCATAATACTCGCCAAGTGACCTCATCTCACAGGTGTTATATGGAGATTTCTAGCTCGTGGATTGGTCGGTGCAGTCACTGCTTCTTCCCATCTACCTCCAGACTCTGGAACTCTCTTCCTCCTTCTGTCTTTCCTCATTCTTATGACCTTTCTTCCTTCAAAAAACGGATCAATCATCATCTCAGGGCCTATTCCTGCTATATCTATAAGTCCTCAGTACTTCGACTATACTTTCAGCATGTCCTTTTCCTATTGTGTATGATTACATAATCTGTTTTGTCCTCAGCCATTTACTTTTTCTTCGTCTTAGTGCTTTCTTCGGGCCTGGGCCTTTAAGGATGAGGGTGATTTTCTTGCCTGTCCCGGTGTCGCATTCATAAAATAGATGCTTACTTGAATTTACTTGCCGATGATGCAAAGGTTGTGTAGAAAGTAAAACACTAGAACAATGGTAGAGAACTTCAGGATGACCTAAATAGTGTGGTTGAGTGGTCTGAAAAATAGCTAATGAAATTCAGTACTTCAAAATGTTCGGTAATGAGATTAGGCATGAGTGTAAAAAGGCACAATTTGGGTATTTAATAGTTTGGGTATTCAAGAGACAGAGAACAAGAGAGATCCAAGGGTAAAGGTACTGGCAGATTTGTCTCTGGAAATGCATATAAATAATATAATAAAGGCTGCATTGGCTTTCTTAGCAAATATAAGAGTGGCCATCAGACACATGGACAAGGAAATATTCATAAATATTAAAGTAACATATATGAGACCAGAACTGAATATGCAGCACTCTTTTGGAATCAGCACTTGAAAAAGCTTATGCATAAACTGGAAAAAGTTAAAAGACATTCTACAAAACTGGTGATAGAGATCAACAATTTTAGTTATGAGGAGAGATTGAGGGAGTTAAACTTATCAGCACTTGAATTCTTTCCTAATGTTGACAGAGTGGACAGGGAGCAATATTTTGACATGAGTGGCTCTAGAGATAGAGGTTATAGTTTGAAGCTTTATAAGAAAGCTTCTTAACAGAATGTAAAGAAGTACATTTTAGATTAAGAATAGTTGATGATTTGAGTTTGATAATCAAGGAAGTTAATTTCTAATTGCATTTATAGCTTCCAGGACATATATGATAAGTATCACTGAATATGGTATCAAACAGGAGACAGGGAGTTACGAGTGTAGGGCTCTATCCCTTAAAGACAATTAGGAAATAACAAAACCGCACTTAAATGGAAACGAACCGAGGGTGAGAGTTTGTTGTTGCTTGTGAATGTAAATGACCTACCGGAGTCTGCAAATGGATTTTTGAATATGTTTGCATTTGGTGTTAAGATTGTGAAGAAAGTAATAGCTGAAAACAAAGGTAGAGACCTTCAGGAAGTCACAAATAGTCTGCATGAGTGGTAAAAATAATGACTAATGAAGTTCAGTATTTCAAAATAAACAGTAATGCGAATGGACATGAGTGCAAAAAGGCCCAAGCGCTTGGGTATTCAATAGCAGGTACCGAGAATGAGAGAGATCAAGGGGAAGGGTTACGAAAAATCATGATTTAAGAATAAATAAAAAAAATCATAATCTGATTTAAATTAGATTTCTTATTTAAATCAGTACTTGGATGTTAACTCCACCAACCAAAATTACTCCCCACAAAGGTGAGTAGGATAAAAAATAATGATTGCAACACTTCTTATGGCATGTACATTTGTCCCTTATTTCGCATGGTTTTAATTAGAGCAGTTTGAGTTTACACGATAGAAAAATATTATGAAAAATTATATTTCATAAAAATTTTCCCAAAATATACTTTACAGCAACTGCAGTATTATTTTTTATGTAAATTCAATACTGCATTTGGCAAAGTTTAAGTACAGAACAGTTATATGGGCATAATTCAGAGTGTACAAAAGGTTGTGAAAAGAGTATATGCTAAGTACAGACACAGTTAAATAAAAGTATGGACTATATTCGATTTTTGACCTTACATAGGAAGTGGTTGAGCCAATTAATATCTTATGATGAGAAACAACTGTATTTATGAAAGAAAAAAAAACATTAGGTATATTAGAAAAAATATTGTTTTGTAAAATCAGACAGTACATTTTCATCTAAATAATTTGCAAGACTTGCACCATGCATAGGGGAAGATGGCAACTTTTTTTTGCTGAGATGAAGCTCTTTAAACGATTCTCTTCTTCCAGAGAGTGATATGAAAGTTGGAAGATTATATGGATGACACTCACAATTATTTTGCTCTGTAGGTGTCAATGCTCGGGAGTCAAAGATCTGCTTGATACCCTTCATCTTTAACATTTGCTAGAAAGTGGGGAGGTGTCAAAGCTATATTAATTCTTTGTTCAAAATATCTCTATCTTGTTATTATGGTTGTACCTTTATTGCTTCTAAGAACTAATATTAAACTGAAATAACCACAAACGTTCCATCATAGTAATTCAGAATGTTAAACTATTTGGGTACTAGTCAAGTCTATATTCAAGATCCATATTCCCTCCTATTGGAGGGATGGCTAAGTCAAGGAAACATATATTTACTTTTTGCAGGAAGAAAATACAGGAAGGGGATTCCCAGTTTTTTTATTTTTTTTTTTAACTTTATTAGGTTAACTTTTACAACACGCAGGGAATACAGAGGAAGTATTCTTACTCCCCTCCCTAAGCATAAAATTCCAGTAGATTTACATTAATTTCCACTGGAATAATTTGTGTACCTCTATATTCAAGTAAATGGAATTAGACATATAACCATATTTAGTAAAAAAAATCATTATGATTTAAATCACGATATTTTTACTCTGATTTAAATTCAATTCAATCAGATGATTTAGATAATTTGGTTTAAATCATAACTCTGGCTAAGGATAAATGTATTGGCAGATTTGTCTTTGAAATTGCATATAAACTGTGTAGTAGCGGTTGGATATGCTTTCTTAGCAAATGACACTTAGAGAAGGAAATATTTAGAAATATTTATGTAACTTGTGTGACGCCAACCCTTGAATATACAGCACATTTCTGGAATCAATACTTGAAAAAGTATGTAAGTAAACTGGAAAAAGTTCGAAAACATGCTACTAAACGGGTGACAAAGATAGGCAATTTCAGCTTTGATGGTGTTAGTTTTACCATCACTTGAAGCTGGAAGGAAGAGGGGGGGGGATATGGTGACGGCTATGAAAATCCTTTGTGGGTTTGGCAGAGTAGACAGGGAGCAATATTTGAAATGGGTGTCTTTAGAACTAGAGATCATAGTTTAAACTTTAAAGCTTTCTAAGATAACTTCTGAGCTCTTTCAGAATTGGGACCTGCCTTTTATCAAAAGCTAAGAAACGATTTTGTGGTATGAGAGAATAAAGGGACAGAAAATTCACTACTCACCATGGAAACTGGTCCAAAAATAATAATAAACCCCCCCCCCACTAAGTGTTAGTTGTGGAATCCAGTATGAACAAGAGACACTGACCTTAGTAACCAAATATACTAACACAAACCATAACATAATCAACACGATTTCTCAATAATTCCCTTGTCTCTACTCTCTCTCTCTCTCTCTCTCTCTCTCTCTCGCCAAAAATACTTTCATGCCCGATCCCCTCAGCACAAACCCCCTCTTCCCATCACCACACCACCTCCACGCCACTCATCATTGACATTCTATCTTATAAACATACCGACAGCTTATACTGCCTAAAGCTTGTTGATACAAAGCCAAAACAAAAACATTAACTAAACCAAAATCACAGGCAATATTAATATATAGCAATAACTATGCTACTTTATACCTGCCATTGATCTTTAGAGCAGTCTTACATTAATCACTAAAATTTTCCACAACATAATCTCTCATCCACCTTGACGCCTGTCTCTCTCGCTGCGATTTTTGAAGTGGTACCTTACAGTCTTTTTCTACCTCACTTTCTTCAATATCTATCACTTACTGCAGATCCAAGATGTGTTGGTGCATTCTGTGACAGAAATGTTATTCTGAGAATACAAATCCGTCACTATCCCTCTTCTCCACTGAGATGTGCACTTCCCAAACCTCATCTTCCATTTGCATAGATATAACTCCATCCTCCTTCTTCCCAACAACTATTAGTATTACACTATAGGATGTCGCTACTCATACCGAAATACTTCTCTTTGAGCACTGTTTTCTCATCTTGTCCCAATCTATGCGACAGAGTATACTAAAATATTGGCTTGAGGGTGGACACACCTGGTGGTAGTAATGGTTCTGCCCTTAACCTTGCATCTCCCAATAGATCTGCTTATTCCACTCTTCACTATTCTAACATTCGTGGGCTGAACTGTAATCTTTCATTTGTGGAATAGCACTTGGGTACTTTCCTCCCTAATCTTCTCCTCCTATCTGAAACCCAGCTGTCTATACATGCTTCCAATGACCCTTTTCAAATCTCTCACTATAATCTATATACTCGTTTTTGTTCCAAAGGTGGGGTTTGTACCTACTGCAACATTAACACTCCTACTGCGAGGCTCAAGGACTTTGAATCTCCTGACTTTGATGTTCTCTGGCTAAAGTCTATCTCTCCACTACCACTGTTTTCCTTCTCAAAACTCCACCGAATTTGTGTCTTTCTTTGAATATCTGTCCTCGTGCCATGGATCCTTGATATCTTCTCACCCACATGCCGAAGTTTTCTACATTGGAGACTTTAATGCACACCACAGTGAGTGGCTCCATTCTTCTCACACTGATGTGGGAGGAAGTGAGGCCCTTGCCTTCTCTATTACTCACACTCTGGAGCAAATTATCAAACATCCTACTCGTGTTCCTGATTGTCACGAACATGCAGCAAACACTCTATTCTGCGCTTTCCCCTCTTGGTAAATCTGACCACTCTATTATCTTAATCTCTTCCATTTTCGATCCCCCTCCACCAATCCCTCCTACACCTACTCAGCGCCGCCTTTGGTACTTTGAGCGTACCCAACATGATAATTTGCATAACATCCTCTTTGACTTCCCTTGGGATGACTACTGCTTTCATTCCCACAACCCTGATAAGGTAGCTCTAAAGGTTGCTGAGATCATGACCGCAGGAATGGAGATGTATATCCCCTCTTCTACAAAAACTTTCTCTCCCCCTAAACCTTGGTTTGACCATGCCTGTTCCATGGCTATCCAGGCCAGGAATCGGGCACACCGATCTTACCAAGCCTCTCCTTCCGATTTAACTCGCTCTGCTTTTATTGTAGCTAGGAATTGCTGTACTGCTCAGATTCGAAGGTCTAAGGCTTCCTTTATAAGAAAAAAGTTGATGACCTTAACTCCTCTCCCACTGACAAATGCTTCTGGTCCTTAGCCAAAAACCTCTCCAAAAACTTCTGTAACTCAAGCTTTCCCCCTCTCATTCATTCTGATGGTTCTATAGCTTGCTCTCCCACTGACAAAGCCACTCTCTTTGGCTCTCATTTTTCTGCCAACTCATCTATCAACGATTCCAGCGCACCTGTTCCTCAGTCTTTTCCCCTCTTTAACCCTATGCCCTCCCTTATCCTTTCTTCATGCAAAGTTCATAAGGTTCATCGCTCACTATAGACAAACAAGACATCTGCTCCCGATGGTATCCCTGCAACGTTTCTTAAGGAGTTTTCAAATGAACTAGCTCCCGTGCTTTGCAGTCTTTTTTGCCTCATTCTATCAACCAGCATCTATCCTTCATCTTGGAAGCATGCTGTGGTTCAACCTGTTCCTAAGTAGGGTGACCGCTCTATACCTTCAAACTACCGACCTATTGCCCTAAAAATCCCCGATTGCTAAAGTTTTCAAAACTTTGCTCAATGCTCACTTCCTGAAACGCCTTGTATCTAACTCACTTATCTCCAATCACCAGTACGACTTCCACAAAGCAAGATCCACTGCTTACCTCCAATCTTATCTTACTCATGTATGGTCATCTTCTCTGAGGATCTATGTGGAATCCTCTGTCGTCGCCCTTGATATCTCTAAGGCCTTTGACAGAGTCTGGCACAAGGCTCTGTTGGCCAAACTCCCTGCCTATGGCTTTACCCCTTCTTTCTGTTCTCTGATTTCCAGTGTTCTTACTGACCATTTTATATCTGTAGTTGTTGATGGTGCAACATCTAGCCCTTTCTCTCTTACCAGTGGTGTTCCACAGGGCTCTGTTCTTTCACCTACTGTGTTCCTTCTCTTCATCAATGATCTACAATCCCCATCTTCTTCTCTTCTCCATGACTTTACTGATAATTCTACCCTTCACTTTTCCTCTGCCTTTTCTTCTCAACCTTCATCTGCTACTCGAAATCAGTTTTGTATCACTCCTTCTGCTACTCTCAACTCCGATTTGCAGAGAGTATCTGAGTGGGGCACTCAAAATTTAGATAAATTCAATGCCTCAAAGACACTGTTTCTGGCTATCTCTTTATCTTCCTCTCCTCCTGAAAACCCTATTGTCTTCGAAACTAATGAAATTTACCCTCTTCATTCTAACAACACATTAAGAATCCATATAGCCTCTAACTTGTCTTGGAGGAATCACATAATCCAAATTTCTAAATCTTCATCCAAAAAATTGGGGTTTTTGTTTCGTAATTGTCATTACGTTCCTCTTTACAGCTACTTAAAATTATAAAGGTCTTATCTGTCCCTGCTTAGAATACTGCTCACACATCTGGGGTGCTTCTTCTTATACTTATCTCCTTGATAGGGTCGAATCTAAGGCAATAAGACTCATTAATGATGCTTCTCTCACTTCTAATCTGGTATCTCTCTCTCTTCACCGTAAAGTATCTTCCCTTTCTCTTTTCTGTCGCTACTACTTCCATTGCTGCTCTGATGAGTTGGCAAGTTGCATCCCTCTCCCACTGCCGAGGCCGCGTAACACTCGCCAAGTGGCCTCATCTCACAAGTACTGTGTGGAGATTTGTAGCTCGCGGATTGGTCGGTGCAGCGACTGCTTCTTCCCATCTACCTCCAGACTCTGGAACTCTCTTCCTCCTTCTGTCTTTTCTAATTCTTATGACCTAATATCCTTCAAAAAGCAGATCTATCATCATCTCAGGGCCTAGTCCTCCATATCTCTGGGTCCTCTGTACTTTGACTGTTTTTTCTGTCTGTCGTTTTCCTCTATGTGACATTACCTCATCCCTGCCTTGTCCTTAACACTTTTTCTTTTCCTTCATCTTAAATTTTCTTGTGCCTGGGCCTTTATTGATGAGATCAGTTTTTG
The DNA here is from genome assembly GCA_037179515.1 of Halocaridina rubra. Classification (NCBI taxonomy): domain Eukaryota; kingdom Metazoa; phylum Arthropoda; class Malacostraca; order Decapoda; family Atyidae; genus Halocaridina; species Halocaridina rubra. The sequence goes on from JAXCGZ010011522.1 coordinate 49,500, forward strand.
CCTGTCCCGGTGTCACACTCATTAAGAAAAAAGAAAACAAGAGCCCTTTCTGCCTTTGCCATAAAGGTCCGATAGTCTCTCTCTATAATCCCATTTCCACTAGGTTGATAAGCTGCTCTGAAGAAGGAACTTACATGCCATCTATCCAACATGTCCTTTACAGCCTGTGACTCTAAAGAGGGGCTGTTTCCCATCAATACCTCATAAACTGGACCCCTCTCTAGAAAGACCTCGTTCAACAAAATCGCAATATCCTCCGCAGTCTTTGTCCTCAACCTTTTCCAGATTGCAAATCGATCAGGATCTCAGTATACCATAGCTAAATATCTCCTGTGCTAATAACAAGTCACATCAATCGCCAATCTTTTCCCATCATTCTCCACTGTAATTACCCATCTTGTGTGATCCTGGTGCAGGGTCTATTGATTGACACTGAATGCAACTCCTTACCACTTACCTAAAAACATCCTTCGTCACTGTAGGATCGATTTTTCTAACCACAAACAGTGCCCATGTGGTGCATTTGATGCAAGTCACTCACTCTTGGATGTCCCATACAACAATATTTCAACCTTTTGTTCTTTCTTCTTCTCGGGTATCCTAAGCCAAGTCTTCTTCACATTAGTTAGGACATCTGCCTTGTTTTGTCCTGTTGGTACAAAGACTAAACTCACCCACAACCCAAACTCATCGATAAATTCCCTAAACATCCTAAGCCACACCTTTACAATGTTCTCCGCAACTCTATGTGTACAGACTCTGGTCTCAGCAGTCAAAAGCACAGTAACCCAGCCCAATACTGTAGCTGAAGCAGTTCTAATTTCAATTTCTCGCATATCCCATATTAAAGCTAAGTTAACTCCTTTCAACACAGCATCCAGCTCTGACAAATTAATTTGATTGTAGTCATCTTTCTTCCTCAGCCATGCTCTGTCCTCGACTGCAAAGCCACCCATTTCTAACAGCACACCTGTCACTATATATATACTTGCATCACACCATACAACCTCCCTCTGCAATTTTGGAGCATACCAAATCCTTCTTACCAGATCTTTTTTACTCTTTCCACAACTTTCAGAATCATCCTCACTGTTTCCCCTCTGATTTCATCCTCCCATCTTATACCTTCTGCTTTTCTCTTTACATAACTGCTAGCCACTCAAGGCCATCTTGCAATAGGATTATGGCCCACCAACTTTCCACACACAAAGAAAAGCTCTCTCCTACTAATTTTCTCCTTCACTTATGGAAGCTCATTACCTCTTCTAAAAATATACTCACCATTTCCATCTCTCTCCAATTACATTCATAACTTCAAACGATGCTACCTTGGTTTCATCTACCACTATACCGTAAATATAAGAAATTGTAGCCTCCTCTATCACACTCTCTTTCCTCAAGACTGTCTTGAGGATTACTGTCATAATTCAGGGAGCAGAACATAACTCAAAACACAACCTTGTTAGGCAATAGGTTCTCCTTCCATATTTCACTAGCTGGTACTTCAATAACTTCTCCAATACATAAATTTGAAAAAGGTGACTTTAAATATGAAATAGTTGAGGCCTCACTCAACTGCCACCATGCCCGTCGTGTTTCACCACATATATCAGTGAAATAATCACCAGTATGGCACATCACGTATGCATTAAGGTCGTGAAAATCCAACACAGATCATATCTTATTTCTTGCCGGCTGAACTACTGCAACACTCCGCTCTCCACCTCCTCCCCAAAAGGCTTTAAAATACGCTCATCAATCCACCGCTTCACTTCTTATCAAAATTTTCTTTCACTTCCTCTCCTACAGTATACTCATAACAACCAATACGGGTTTTCAGCACTGGCAACTCTCATTTCAAAAACCACTATACCATCCACTTCTTTCCATCAAATACTGTAACAAAATCCTTGTCCTCAAGCTTTAGCAAAGCAGCTCCTTTCTCAATGCCTTTCTTTACATATAACTCAATTTCCTCTCTGATTGGGAAAAGTGAATGGAGATGTTTCATTCACCTAATTGTGATAACCTAATTGTGTTTACAGGAAAGATCCCAAAGCTGTATCTTCCCGTCTCCTGATCGGTTCCATTTTCTACTTAGTGATACTTATCATACCTGTCCTTAAAACTATGGATTGAGATAGTATTAACTACCTTCTAGCTTAGCGAATTCCAATTATCAACTACTCTTACACTGAAAAAGTATTTCCTTACATCCTGCAAAGAAGTTTTCTTAAGAAGCTTTAAACTCTAACCTCTAGTTCTAGAGCATGCCACATCAAAATATCGATCCCTATCAACTCTATCATAAACATGAAGGAACTTAAAAACTGTCACCATATCCCCCCTCAATCTTCTAGATTCGAGTGATGGTAAGTCTAAGTCCCTCAGCCTCTCATCATAACTGAGATTACGTATTTCTGGCACCAGTTTCGTGGCATGTCTTTGAACTTTTTCAAGCTTAGCTATGTGCTTTTTCAAGTGCGGATTCCGAAAGGGGGCTGCATATTCGAGTTTTGGTCTCACATAGGTTACATAAATATTTCTGAACATTTCCTTGTCCATGTGCTTGAAGGCTACCCTTACATTTGATAAGAAGGCATATGCTGCCTTTGCTATGCCATTTATATGTATTTCTGGAGACAAATCTGCTAGTATGTTTACTCCTAGATCTCTCTCATTTTCTGTCTCTTGAAGTTGTACTCCAGCAACCGAGTTGTCAAGCTTGGGCCTTCTTGCACCTGTACACATTCTCATTACCTTACATTTTGAAGTACTGAATTTCATTAACCACTTTTCTGACCACACATGCAAACTATTTAGATCTTCCTGAAGTTCTCTATCTTTGTTCTCGTTTCCTACTTTCTTCACAATCTTTGCATTATCTGCAAACATATTCATGAATGAATTTACAGACTCTGGTAGGTCATTTACATATACAAGGAACAAAAGTGGCCCTAAAACTGAACCCTGTGGAACTCCACTACTAACTCTTCTCCATTCAGACACTGAGTGTCTTACTCTAACCCTCTGTTCCCTTCCTTCTAAGTAAGTTTTTATCCACTTCAAGACATTTCCACCTATTCAAGCCATTGCTTGCAGCTTCCTAATATTTCTCCCATGTGGAACAGTGTCAAACGCTTTCTGGAAGTCTAGGAATATGCAATCTGCCCAGCCCTCTCTCTCCTGTAAGATTCGGTTTACCTCATCATAAAATTCTAAAAAGTTTGTTACTGTTGATCTACCTTCTCTGAAGCCATGTTGCCTCACCGACAAAAAGTTGAAGGACTCCAAGTGAAGAGAGATATCTTTCCATAGTAGTTTCTCCATAACTTTGCAAACTATGCTGGTCAAGGAAACTAGTCTATAGTTCAAAGCCGTATCCCTCCCTCCCTTTTTGAAGATAGGTATCACGTTTGCTTGTTTCCAGCATCTTGGAACTTCCCCTGAATCCAGTAACCTTTTAAATATGATACTTAGTGCCACTGATATTGAGTTTGCGCATTTTTTAAGTACATGAGGGGATATGTCATCAGGACCTGTAGCTTTATGAACATCTAACTCCATCAGTGCCTTGCATACCTCTGTGGCTGTAAGGTTAATGTTCTCTAATACCAGCCCTTGAGCTTTTATCTCTGCAACCTGAGGGGGTGGGGTATTTTCTACTGTAAATACTGACTGAAACTCCTTGTTCAATTCTTTGCAGATCTCTTCATCCGTCTCAGTGATGCTTCCATCCTCTCTCTTAAGCTTTAAAACCTGTTCTTTTACCTTCAGTTTTCCTCTGATAAAGCTGTGGAAAAGCTTGGGATTTTCTTTAGCCTTCCTGGTGATGTCCCTCTCATAGTCTCTCGCTGCCTTTCTTCATTTACTTAGGTAGTCATTTCTTGCTCTTTTGTAGGTTTGCCAAGCATTTATGTTTTTTTCCTCCTATACCTTTTCCAGCATTTGTCTCTCCACTCCTTAGCTCTTTTACACTCATTATCAAACCATTTCTCTCTGGCATGAATTACCTCTACTTTGGTGAAAGGTATGCAGCAATCTACTATCTTTCCATATTTCTTACAAAAGATGTCATACATTTCTTGTTCAAATTTGTTGTAAAATAAGGTTCTCCAGTCAATAACTGCAAAAAGCTCATTCATTTTGATGTAATCTCCTTTTGGATAGTTCCTCCTCATGTCCTCAGTGCCTCTACTCTTAGGCAGAATATCTTCAATGATATACTCCATCAAGAACACACAGTGGTCACTCTTTCCAATTAGTGGTTCATACTCAATTTTTTCAATATCCAACACATTATCTGTGAATACTAGATCAAGTAGTGATGGCTCATCCCCACCCCTGGCCCTCATTGGTTCCATTACATGTTGGTGTAGGAAATTCCCTTGTACGCAATCTAGGAATCTTGCCCCAAATGAGTCCTCACCACTGTGTGGGTCAAGATTTATCCAATCTATCTCTTTATGATTAAAGTCTCCCATAAGCAAAATCCTACATTTTCTCTCCTGTGCCATGTTAACAACTGAGTTTATGACTTCAATAGTACCTATATGACTTTCCTCATAAGCTTCTAGCCTATTCTGGTTCCTTGGTGGGTTATATAAAACAGTTATTATAATGCTCTCTGACCCAGGATTTATGCGAGCAACAAGAAATTCCTTGAACTCACTTTCTATAGCCAAGTTTATTTCTTCAACTTGAATCCTTTCACTTATGAGCAGTGCTATCCCTCCACCAGTCCTCTCAGATCTTTCAATCCTTAATATTCTGAAGCCCTTAGGAAAAACTGTGACACTGTTTATGTTCTCACTCAACTTAGTCTCTGTAATTGCTACTATATCTGCCTTACTGTTGTGAATCCTATCTTTTAATTCTACTGCCTTACCAGCTAATCCATCAGCATTTGTGTATAACAATCTGAATGAGGCCCTATCCCCTGATCTTCTGTCATTATCTTCTTTATCTCCCCTTTGTCTGGAAGAACTCTGAAATGAAAATTTTTCTTCTCTTCTTCATTTCTTTCCTCATTTAACCTTCTTGCATCTTGCAACAAGTTTTTGATCTTTCCCATCTCTTCCTGTGTTTTGTATCGTCTAATGAACACTTCTTTGAATTCTTGAAGGTCTTTTAGACTTTTTTTTTCAACAATATTTCCCTACATGTTTCCCCTCTCTCAAAGGTTACTTTTGTTGGTCTTGGCTTTCCTTTCCTCGAATATTTGCCTAGTTGGTGAATGTGTGTGTGAGTGATTACCTAATTGTGATTACCTAATTGTGTTTATGGGAAAGAGCCCAAAACTCGTATCTTCCCGTCTCCTGATCAGTTCCATTTTCTACTTAGTTATACTTATCATACCTGTCCTTAAAGCAATGGATTGAGATAGCATTAACTACCTCCTCGCTTAGCCAATTCCAATTATCAACTACTCTTACACTGAAAAAGTATTTCCTTACATTCTGCAAAGAAGTTTTCTTACGAAGCTTCAAACAATGACCTCTAGTTCTAGAGCCTGCCATATCAAAATATCGATCCCTATCCACTCTATCATAACAAAGAAGGAATTTACAGACTGTCACCATATCCCCCCTTAATCTTCTAGCTTCAATTGATGGCAAGTCTAAGTCCCTCAGCCTCTCATCATAACTGAGATTACGTATTTCTGGCACCAGTTTCATGACATGTCTTTGAACTTTTTCAAGCTTAGCTATGTGCTTTTTCAAGTGTGAATTCCAAAAGGGGGCTGCATATTCGAGTTTTGGTCTCACATAGGTTACATAAATATAGCTGAACATTTCCTTGTCCATGTGCCTGAAGGCTACCCTTACATTTGATAAAAATGTATATGCTGCCCTTACTATGCCATTTATATGTATTTCTGGAGACAAATCTGCCAGTATATTTACCCCTAGATCTCTCTCATTTTCTGTCTCTTGAAGTTGTACTCCAGCCACGAAGTAGTCAAGCTTGGGCCTTCTTGCACTTGTACCCATTTTCATTACCTTACATTTTGAAGTACTGAATTTCATTAGCCATTTTTCTGACCACTCATGCAGACTATTTAGATCTTCCTGAAGTTCTCTACCATTGTTTTCGTTTCCTACTTTCTTCACAATCTTTGCATTATCTGCAAACATATTCATAGATGAATTTATAGACTCTGGTAGGTCATTTACATATACAAGGAAAAAAAGTGGCCCTAAAACTGACCCTGTGGAACTCCACTACTAACTCTTCTCCATTCAGACACTGAGTGTCTTACTCTAACCCTCTGTTCCCTTCCTTCTAAGTAAGTTTTTATCTATTCCAAGACATTTCCACCTATTCTAGCCATTGAGTGCAGCTTCCTAATAAGTCTCCCATGTGGAACAGTGTCAAACGCTTACTGGAAGTCTTGGAATATGCAATCTGCCCAGCCCTCTCTTTCCTGTAAGATTCGGCTTACCTCATCATAAAATTTTAATAAGTTTCTTACTGTTGATCTACCTTCTCTGAAGCCATGTTGCCTCACTGACAAAAAGTTGAAGGATTCAAAGTGAAAAGAGATGTTTCCATAGTAGTTTCTCCATAACTTTGCAAACTATGCTGGTCAAGGAAACTGGTCTATAGTTCAAAGCCGTATCCCTCCTTCCCTTTTTGAAGATAGGTATCACGTTTGTTTGTTTCCAGCATCTTGGAATCTCACCTGACTCCAGTGACCTTTTAAATATGATACTTAGTGCCACTGATATTGAGTTTGTGCATTTTTAAGTACATGAACCTTGAGCTTCTATCTCTGCAGTCTGAGGGGGTGGGGTATTTTCTACTGTAAATACTGACTGAAACTCCTTGTTCAATTTTTTGCAGATCTCTTCATTCGTCTCAGTGATGCTTCCATCCGCTCTCTTTAGCATTAAAACCTGTTCTTTTACCTTCAGTTTTCCTCTGATAAAGGTGTGGGATTTTCTTTAGCCTTTCTGGTGATGTCCCTCTCATAGTCTCTCTCTGTTTCTCTTCTTTTACTTAGGTAGTAATTTCTTGCTCTTTTGTAGGTTTGCCAGGCATTTATGTTTTTTTCTCCTCCTATACCTTTTCCAGCATTTGTCACTCCAATCCTTAGTTCTTTTACACTCATTATCGAACCATTTCTCTCTGACATGAATTACACCTACTTTGGTGACAGCAATCTACTATCTTCCCATATTTCTCAGAAAAGATGTCATACATTTCTTGCACAGATTTGTTGTAAAATAAATTTCTCCAGTCAATAACTGCAAAAAGCTCATTCAATTTGATGTTATCTTATTTTGGATAGTTCCTCCTCATGTCCTCAGTGCCTCTACTCTCAGGCAAAATATCTTCAATGATATACTCCATCAACAACACACAGTGGTCACTCTTTCCAACTGGTGGTTCATACTCAATTTTTTTCAATATCCATCACATTATCTGTGAATACTAGATGAAGAAGTGATGGCTTATCCCCACCCCTGGCCCTCGTTGGCTCTATTATATGTTGGTGTAGGAAATTCCCTTGTACGCAATCTAGGAATCTTGCCCCGAATGAGTCCTCACCACTGTGTGGGTCAAGATTTATCCAATCTATCTCTTTATGATTAAAATCTCCCATAATCAAAATCCTACAATTTCTCTCCCGTGCCATGTTAACAACTGAGTTTATGACTTCAATAGTACCTATATGACTTTCCTCATAAACTTCTAGCCTATTCTGGTTCCTAGGTGGGTTGTATACAACAGTTATTATAATGCTCTCTGACCCAGTATTTATGCGAGCAACAAGAAATTCCTTGAACTCACTTTCTATAGCCAAGTTTATTTCTTCAACTTGAATCCTTTCACTTACGAATAGTGCTATCCCTCCACCAGTCCTCTCAGATCTTTCAACCCTTAATATTCTGAAGCCCTTAGGAAAAACTGTGACACTGTTTATGTCCTCACTCAACTTAGTCTCTGTAATTGCTACTATATCTGCCTTACTGTTGTGAATCCTATCTTTTAATTCTACTGCCTTACCAGCTAATCCATCAGCATTTGTGTATAACAATCTGAATGAGGCTCTATCCCCTGTTCTTCTGTGATTATCTTCTTTATCTCCCCTTTGGCTGGAAGAACTCTGAAATGAAAATTTTTCTTCTCTTCTTCATTTTTTTCCTCATTTAATCTTCTTGCCTCTTCCAACAAGTTTTTGATCTTTCCCATCTCTTCCTGTGTTCTGTATTGTGTAATGAACACTTCTTTGAATTCTTGAAGGTCTTTTAGACTTTTTTTCTCAACAATATGTGTGTGTGTGATTACCTAATTATGATTACCTAATTTTGTTTACGGGAAAGAGCCCAAAGCTCGTATCTTCCCGTCTCCTCATCGGTTCCATTTTAGACTTAGTGATACTTATCGTACCTGTCCTTAAAACTATAGATTGAGATAGCATTAACTACCTCCTCGCTTAGCGAATTCCAATTATCAACTACTCTTACACTGAAAAAGTATTTCCTTACATCCTGCAAAGAAGTTTTCTTACGAAGCTTCAAACTATGACCTCTAGTTCTAGAGCCAGCCATATCGAAATATCGATCCCTATCCACTCTATCATAACCATGAAGGAATTTAAAGACTGTCACCATATCCCCCCTTACTCTTCTAGCTTCGAGTGATGGCAAGTCTAATTCCCTCAGCCTCTCATCATAACTGAGATTGCGTATTTCTGGCACCAGTTTCGTGGCATGTCTTTGAACTTTTTCAAGCTTAGCTATGTGCTTTTTCAAGTGCGGATTCCAAAAGGGGGCTGCATATTCGAGTTTTGGCCTCACATAGGTTACATAAATATTTCTGAACATTTCCTTGTCCATGTGCCTGAAGGCTACCCTTACATTTGATAAGAATGCATATGCTGCCCTTACTACGCCATTTATATGTATTTCTGGAGACAAATCTGCCAGTATGTTTACTCCTAGATCTCTCTCATTTTCTGTCTCTTGAAGCTGTACTCCAGCCACCGAGTAGTCAAGCTTGGGCCTTCTTGCACTTGTACCCATTCTCATTACCATACATTTTGAGGTATTGAATTTCATTAGTCACTTTTCTGACCACTCATGCAGATTATTTAGATCCTCCTGAAGTTCTCTACCATTGTTCTCGTTTCCTACTTTCTTCACAATCTTTGCATCATCTGCAAACATATTCATGAATGAATTTACAGACTCTGGTAGGTCATTTACATATACAAGGAACAAAAGTGGCCCCAAAACTGAACCCTGTGGAACTCCACTACTAACTCTTTTCCATTCAGACACTGAGTGTCTTACTCTAACCCTCTGTTCCCTTCCTTCTAAGTAAGTTTTTATCCATTCCAAGACATTTCCACCTATTCTAGCCATTGAGTGCAGCTTCCTAATAAGTCTCCCATGTGGAACAGTGTCAAACGCTTTCTGGAAGTCTAGGAATATGCAATCTGCCCAGCCCTCTCTTTCCTGTAAGATTTGGCTTACCTCATCATAAAATTCTAATAAGTTTGTTACTGTTGATCTACCTTCTCTGAAGCCATGTTGCCTCACTGACAAAAAGTTGAAGGATTCCAAGTGAAGAGAGATATGTTTCCTTAGTAGTTTCTCCATAACTTTGCAAACTATGCTGGTCAAGGAAACTGGTCTATAGTTCAGAGCCGTATCCCTCCTTCCCTTTTTGAAGATAGGTATCACATTTGCTTGTTTCCAGCATCTTGGAATCTCCCCCAACTCCAGTGACTCCTTAAATATGATACTTAGTGCCACTGATGTTGTGTTTGCGCATTTTTTAAGCACATGAGGGGATATGTCATCAGGACCTGTAGCTTTATGAACATCTAAATCCATCAGCGCTTTGCATACCTCTGTGGCTGTAAGGTTGATGTTCTCTAATACCGGCCCATGAGCTTCTATCACTGCAATCTGAGGGGGTGGGGTATTTTCTACTGTAAATACTGACTGAAACTCCTTGTTCAATTCTTTGCAGATCTCTTCGTCCATCTCAGTGATGCTTCCATTCTCTCTCTTTAGCCTTAAAACCTGTTCTTTTACCTTCAGTTTTCCTCTGATAAAGCTGTGGAAAAGCTTGGGATTTTCTTTAGCCTTCCTGGTGATGTCCCTCTCATAATCTCTCTCTGCCTCTCTCCTTTTACTTAGGTAGTCATTTCTTGCTCTTTTGTAGGCTTGCCAGGCATTTATGTTTTTTCTCCTCCTATACCTTTTCCAGCATTTGTCTCTCCACTCCTTAGCTCTTTTACACCCATTATCGAACCATTTCTCTCTGGCATGAATTACGCCTACTTTGGTGACAGGTATGCAGCAATCTACTATCTTCCCATATTTCTCACAAAAGATATCATACATATCTTGTACAGATTTGTTGTAAAATAAGGTTCTCCAGTCAATAACTGCAAAAAGCTCATTCATTTTGATGTAATCTCCTTTCGGATAGTTCCTCCTCATGTCCTCAGTGCCTCTACTCTCAGGAAGAATATCTTCAATGATATACTCTATCAACAACACACAGTGGTCACTCTTTCCAATTGGTGGTTCATACTCAATATTTTCAATATCCAACACATTATCTGTGAACACTAGATCAAGTAGTGATGGCTCATCCCCACCCCTGGCTCTTGTTGGTTCCATTACATGTTGGTGTAGGAAATTCCCTTGTACGCAATCTAGGAATCTTGCCCCGAATGAGTCCTCACCACTGTGTGGGTCAAGATTTATCCAATCTATCTCTTTATGATTAAAGTCTCCCATAATCAAAATCCTATATTTTTTCTCCCGTGCCATGTTAACAACTGAGTTTATGACTTCAATAGTACCTATATGACTTTCCTCATAAATTTCAAGCCTATTTTGGTTCCTTGGTGGGTTGTATACAACAGTTATTATAATGCTCTCTGACCCAGTATTTATGCGAGCAACAAGAAATTCCCTGAACTCACTTTCTATAGCCAAGTTTATTTCTTCAACTTGAATCCTCTCACTTATGAGCAGTGCTATCCCTCCACCAGTCCTCTCAGATCTTTCAACCCTTAGTATTCTGAAGCCCTTAGGAAAAACTGTGACACTGTTTATGTCCTCACTCAACTTAGTCTCTGTAATTGCTACTATATCTGCCTTACTGTTGTGAATCCTATCTTTTAATTCTACTGCCTTACCAGCTAATCCATCAGCATTTGTGTATAACAATCTTAATGAGGCCCCATCCCCTGATCTTCTGTCATTATCTTCTTTATCTCCCCTTTGTCTGTAAGTATTCTGTAATGAAAATTTTTCTTCTCTTCTTCATTTCTCTCATCATTTAATCTTCTTGCCTCTTGCAACAAGTTTTTGATCTTTCCCATCTCTTCCTGTGTTCTGTATCGTCTAATGAACACTTCTTTGCATTCTTGAAGGCTATTTAGACTTTTTTTTCTCAACAATATTTCCCTACATGTTTCCCCTCTCTCAAAGGTTACTTTTGTTGGTCTCGGCTTTTCTTCCCTCGAATATTTACCTAGTTGGTGTATGTTTACAATATCCTCAGGACCACATACTACTCCAAGCTTTCTTATCAGGTCTACAACCCTAGCTTTATTTTCTTCAAGTCTCCCCTGCCATGTTGGCTCCCGGGATTCACCTATGCCTGAGATTACCACTGTCTTCTCCTTATCAAGTGCCTGTCTGATGAGTGGGTTTGCCCTTTCCATCACAACGTCTTTCATTTTTTCGATTACTGTCTCTTTATAGTCAACTGTTTGTATGTTTTCCAGTGCCACCACCTTTACAGCCTCTTTTACTGCCACTTTCCCCTTTAGTGCATCAGCAAAGGAAGTTTTCATGGCATCATTTTCCATATTCAGCTCCTGGAACTCTTTTCTGAACTGTTCAATGTTTTCCTTAATCTGGACATTCCAAGCAGCAATCTCGTCTCTCTCAGAAGAGAGGAGTGAACTAACATCTAATTCCTTTAGGTTGTCATTCAGCTGTTTGTTTTTATCTTCTTGTTTAGAAATTCTAGATTCTAGTTGACTCTTTTCCCCTTCCAGCTTCTTTATTCTTTTTTCTAGTTCCTTTCTCTCCTGCCCTTGTGCTTTATTTGCTTCCTCCAAAGATCTTATTTGTTCTCTGAGTGTTTCATTCTCTTTCATTTCTCCATCCATATTCCGAATTTTATCATCAAGGCTTACAACCATTTCCTCTAACTTCTTGATTCTCTGTTTAAGTCCCCTGATGACTACCCCTTCTCCCGACCCATGGGTGGGAGAGGTTTGGGACAGAGATGGCCTCATTTTTATGTTCTCCCTCTCACAGAATATAGAAAGAAGACGAGAAAGAGGAAAAAAAAGAAAAGAAAAACTTTTAATTTAGCTTCACACAGAATTTTTATATCTCCATATAAGTGCTATTTAGTGACTCAGTTTGTCTCTTTTCTGGTAACACACATCTTAACTTAAAAACTTGATCATGGTAATTTAAGTATAAAAAGAAAAAGAAAAACAAAAGTCAAACCTGAAGGAAAATTCGAATTTGTGTTTGAGGTGGCACCCACCTGTTTCTGTTATATATTCTTCCTAACTGATAAACTGACTTGCTAACCAAGATATGTTATCACGGGATTAGACTTTACATTTAACTCAATATATATACAAAATAACAAAATAGTAAAAGAGAAAGCTAAAAGAAAAGCAAAAAAAATGAAGAAAATAAGACAGCTGTACTACTTGGCAACTTAACTCAGTACTGTTGACAGGTGGGTATTTGGCAATTTTTTTTCTTTTATTATTCAATTATTTCGTGTATCAAACTAACTAACTAGTTAATATAAATGGGAAGGATACTGATTTTAACAATATATAGAACCACAGGATCAGGTGTGTGTGTCAGTGAGTGTGGACATAAAATAAATTTAAAAAGTTACTTGCCAATTCATTATCAGGAGCGACTGTAGTGCTAAAGTTCTGTAGTTCTGTCTTGAGGCCATGATACTCTAACGTGTTCTTAATGTATTCTTTGGCCTTCTCATGATTAACTCCAGTTTTGTTATTGGGGAATCGATGCTCAGAGAAATGCTCAAGATGACGTAGAAAATCCTGGCTATAATCAACTTCAGCTATTGTGGCAGCAGTGCCTGTTTGATAAAAAAAAAAAAAATAGGAATTAGAAACGAAAAACTATTAAAATTCAATGAAAAATACGGCTGCTAGGTATACAGTACATGTACCACATATTGTTAACGTTGGCTATTTTGAACCATTTTCTGGAAGATACGCCAAGTTTTAGGTGGGATCGCTAGAAGAAGAAGGAAAGATAATGTAAAAAAAATAAAAAAAATACAAGAAGGATGCAAAGTAGGAATTTGATAAGAGGTTTAGGATAGTGTGAGAGAAAAGGAGATCAGGAATATCTAAATAGTCTGCATGAGTGGTCAGAAAAGTGCATAATGAAATTCAGTACTTCTGAATGTAAGGTAATGAGAATGGGAATGAGTGCAAGAAGGTCCTAGTTTGGGTACTCAAGGGCAGGTGTGGAACTTCAAGAGACAGCAAACGAGAGAGAGCCAGGGGTAAAGGTATTGGCAGATTTGTCTCCGGAACTGCATATAAATAGTATAGTAAAGGCTGCATATGGTTTCTTAGCAAATGTGAGGGTGGCTTGAAAATAGTGTATCCTTCTGGAATCTCCACATGAAAAAAATTTAAAACTGAAAAGACTTCAGAGACATTCTATGAAGCTGGTTTCGGAGATATATAATATCTGGTATGAGGGAAAGCTGTAGGAGTGAAGACTTCCCACCACTTTGTGCTAGAAGAAAGAAGGGGATTTGGTAAAATAAAAAAAAATCTAATCCTACATGGTTTTGACAGTTTATAGGAATCAATACTTTAATAAAAGAGACTCTAGAGCATAGGTCATAGCTTAAACCTTTATGGGAAACATTTTTGCAAGATGTATAGAAGTACCCTATTAGTGTAAGTATAGCTGATAAATGCAATTTAGTAAGTGTAGAAACAGTAAATGCATTCATAAGTCTAAGAAGTGGGGAGTTGTTAAGAGGTTACAAGTGGGGTGTTAAGAAGCGTTCTGTGGAATTAGGAGCTCAAGAGGTAAATAAGAGGTAGACAAGATTTCTGGAAAGCAGTGAATGGATATGTGAGAAAGGGATATTATTATGAAAGATGGCCATAAAAACCAAGACTCAAAGGAAGGGAGGAATACAGGAGGAGGTGCAGAGAAATAAACCAGAAAGTTAGAAAGATGAAAAGATTGGCATATGAGAGTTTTGAAGACTAGTTGCCAAGAGATTTTTCAAAAGACTAGGTTGCATAAGAAAACAAATAAAGGAAGTAATGGCAGGGGAGGTTGTGGGAAGTGAAGGCAGTTGCTGGATTGGTAGAAACTGATCCAAATAAAATGAGATAAAGATGAAAAGAGCATTTTACAGATTTGCTTATGTGGCAGAAAATGGTGTAGTGGAGGTCTTGTGGTAGGCTAGAGGAGGAATACATAACTTTCAAAACTTTAAATACGTTTGGAAATGATGCAATGAACTTGGGAAGTAAGATATGATAGAAAGTGGGATGGAACTTCAGGAAGCCTTCAGTCGTCTGCATGGGAGGGGGGAGGTTAGCCATATGGCCAATAATATCTAATACTTCAAAATGTTGTAATGATAATTGGAAGGAGTTAAAAAAGGCCCATATTCAGATATTAAAGACCAGCATAGGAACTTTAGGAATAAGTTATGTAAAGAGATCTAGGGATAAATGTATTGGCAGAAGATGTCTATTGAAATGTATATATATGGCATAGTAAAGGCAACGTATGTTTTCTTAGCAAACATAAGGCAGCCTTCAGGCATATGGCCAGAAATATGCCAAAAAATATTTAAATGATTTATGTGAGGCTTAAGCTTGAAAATAGTGTATCCTTCTGAAATCCGAACATGAAAAAAATTGAAAACTGAAAAGACTTCAGAGACATTCTATGAAGCTGGTTTCGGAGATATATAATATCTGGTATGAGGGAAAGCTGTAGGAGTGAAGACTTCCCACCACTTTATTGTAAAAGAAATAAGAGGATTTGGTAAAATAAAAAAAAATCTAATCCTACATGGTTTTGACAGTTTATAGGAATCAATACTTTAATAAAAGAGACTCTAGAGCATATGTCATAGTTTAAACCTTTATGGGAAACATTTTTGCAAGATGTATAGAAGTACCCTATTAGTGTAAGTATAGTTGATAAATGTAATTTAGTAAGTGTAGAAACAGTAAATGCATTCATAACTCTAAGAAGTGAGGAGTTGTTAAGAGGTTACAAGTGTTCTGTGGAGTTAGGAGCTCAAGAGGTAAATAAGAGGTAGACAAGAGTTCTGGAAAACAGTGAACGGATATGTGAGAAAGGGATATTATTATGAAAGATGGCCATAAAAACCAAGTCTCAAAGAAAGGGAGGAATACAGGAGGAGGTGCAGAGAAATAAACCAGAAAGTTAGAAAGATGAAAAGATTGGCATATGAGAGTTTTGAAGACTAGTTGCCAAGAGATTTTTCAAAAGACTAGGTTGCATAAGAAAACAAATAGAGGAAGTAATGGCAGGGGAGGTTGTGGGAAGTGAAGGCAGTTGCTGGATTGGTAGAAACTGATCCAAATAAAATGAGATAAAGATGAAAAGAGCATTTTACAGATTTGCTTATGTGGCAGAAAATGGTGTAGTGGAGGTCTTGTGGTAGGCTAGAGGAGGAATACATAACTTTCAAAACTTTAAATACGTTTGGAAATGATGCAATGAACTTGGGAAGTAAGATATGATAGAAAGTGGGATGGAACTTCAGGAAGCCTTCAGTCGTCTGCATGGGAGGGGGGAGGTTAGCCATATGGCCAATAATATCTAATACTTCAAAATGTTGTAATGATAATTGGAAGGAGTTAAAAAAGGCCCATATTCAGATATTAAAGACCAGCATAGGAACTTTAGGAATAAGTTATGTAAAGAGATCTAGGGATAAATGCATTGGCAGAAGATGTCTATTGAAATGTATATAAATGGCATAGTAAAGGCAACGTATGTTTTCTTAGCCAACATAAGGCAGCCTTCAGGCATATGGCCAGAAATATGCCAAAAAATATTTAAATGATTTATGTGAGGCTTAAGCTTGAAAATAGTGTATCCTTCTGAAATCCGAACATGAAAAAAATTGAAAACTGAAAAGACTTCAGAGACATTCTATGAAGCTGGTTTCGGAGATATATAATATCTGGTATGAGGGAAAGCTGTAGGAGTGAAGACTTCCCACCACTTTATTGTAAAAGAAATAAGAGGATTTGGTAAAATAAAAAAAAAATTCTAATCCTACATGGTTTTGACAGTTTATAGGAATCAATACTTTAATAAAAGAGACTCTAGAGCATATGTCATAGTTTAAACCTTTATGGGAAACATTTTTGCAAGATGTATAGAAGTACCCTATTAGTGTATGTATAGTTGATAAATGTAATTTAGTAAGTGTAGAAACAGTAAATGCATTCATAACTCTAAGAAGTGAGGAGTTGTTAAGAGGTTACAAGTGTTCTGTGGAGTTAGGAGCTCAAGAGGTAAATAAGAGGTAGACAAGAGTTCTGGAAAACAGTGAACGGATATGTGAGAAAGGGATATTATTATGAAAGATGGCCATAAAAACCAAGTCTCAAAGAAAGGGAGGAATACAGGAGGAGGTGCAGAGAAATAAACCAGAAAGTTAGAAAGATGAAAAGATTGGCATATGAGAGTTTTGAAGACTAGTTGCCAAGAGATTTTTCAAAAGACTAGGTTGCATAAGAAAACAAATAGAGGAAGTAATGGCAGGGGAGGTTGTGGGAAGTGAAGGCAGTTGCTGGATTGGTAGAAACTGATCCAAATAAAATGAGATAAAGATGAAAAGAGCATTTTACAGATTTGCTTATGTGGCAGAAAATGGTGTAGTGGAGGTCTTGTGGTAGGCTAGAGGAGGAATACATAACTTTCAAAACTTTAAATACGTTTGGAAATGATGCAATGAACTTGGGAAGTAAGATATGATAGAAAGTGGGATGGAACTTCAGGAAGCCTTCAGTCGTCTGCATGGGAGGGGGGAGGTTAGCCATATGGCCAATAATATCTAATACTTCAAAATGTTGTAATGATAATTGGAAGGAGTTAAAAAAGGCCCATATTCAGATATTAAAGACCAGCATAGGAACTTTAGGAATAAGTTATGTAAAGAGATCTAGGGATAAATGTATTGGCAGAAGATGTCTATTGAAATGTATATATATGGCATAGTAAAGGCAACGTATGTTTTCTTAGCAAACATAAGGCAGCCTTCAGGCATATGGCCAGAAATATGCCAAAAAATATTTAAATGATTTATGTGAGGCTTAAGCTTGAAAATAGTGCATCCTTCTGAAATCCGAACATGAAAAAAATTGAAAACTGAAAAGACTTCAGAGACATTCTATGAAGCTGGTTTCGGAGATATATAATATCTGGTATGAGGGAAAGCTGTAGGAGTGAAGACTTCCCACCACTTTATTGTAAAAGAAATAAGAGGATTTGGTAAAATAAAAAAAAATCTAATCCTACATGGTTTTGACAGTTTATAGGAATCAATACTTTAATAAAAGAGACTCTAGAGCATATGTCATAGTTTAAACCTTTATGGGAAACATTTTTGCAAGATGTATAGAAGTACCCTATTAGTGTAAGTATAGTTGATAAATGTAATTTAGTAAGTGTAGAAACAGTAAATGCATTCATAACTCTAAGAAGTGAGGAGTTGTTAAGAGGTTACAAGTGTTCTGTGGAGTTAGGAGCTCAAGAGGTAAATAAGAGGTAGACAAGAGTTCTGGAAAACAGTGAACGGATATGTGAGAAAGGGATATTATTATGAAAGATGGCCATAAAAACCAAGTCTCAAAGAAAGGGAGGAATACAGGAGGAGGTGCAGAGAAATAAACCAGAAAGTTAGAAAGATGAAAAGATTGGCATATGAGAGTTTTGAAGACTAGTTGCCAAGAGATTTTTCAAAAGACTAGGTTGCATAAGAAAACAAATAGAGGAAGTAATGGCAGGGGAGGTTGTGGGAAGTGAAGGCAGTTGCTGGATTGGTAGAAACTGATCCAAATAAAATGAGATATAGATGAAAAGAGCATTTTACAGATTTGCTTATGTGGCAGAAAATGGTGTAGTGGAGGTCTTGTGGTAGGCTAGAGGAGGAATACATAACTTTCAAAACTTTAAATACGTTTGGAAATGATGCAATGAACTTGGGAAGTAAGATATGATAGAAAGTGGGATGGAACTTCAGGAAGCCTTCAGTCGTCTGCATGGGAGGGGGGAGGTTAGCCATATGGCCAATAATATCTAATACTTCAAAATGTTGTAATGATAATTGGAAGGAGTTAAAAAAGGCCCATATTCAGATATTAAAGACCAGCATAGGAACTTTAGGAATAAGTTATGTAAAGAGATCTAGGGATAAATGTATTGGCAGATTTGTCTATTGAAATGTATATAAATGGCATAGTAAAGGCAACGTATGTTTTCTTAGCAAACATAAGGCAGCCTTCAGGCATATGGCCAGAAATATGCCAAAAAATATTTAAATGATTTATGTGAGGCTTAAGCTTGAAAATAGTGTATCCTTCTGAAATCCGAACATGAAAAAAATTGAAAACTGAAAAGACTTCAGAGACATTCTATGAAGCTGGTTTCGGAGATATATAATATCTGGTATGAGGGAAAGCTGTAGGAGTGAAGACTTCCCACCACTTTATTGTAAAAGAAATAAGAGGATTTGGTAAAATAAAAAAAAATCTAATCCTACATGGTTTTGACAGTTTATAGGAATCAATACTTTAATAAAAGAGACTCTAGAGCATATGTCATAGTTTAAACCTTTATGGGAAACATTTTTGCAAGATGTATAGAAGTACCCTATTAGTGTAAGTATAGTTGATAAATGTAATTTAGTAAGTGTAGAAACAGTAAATGCATTCATAACTCTAAGAAGTGAGGAGTTGTTAAGAGGTTACAAGTGTTCTGTGGAGTTAGGAGCTCAAGAGGTAAATAAGAGGTAGACAAGAGTTCTGGAAAACAGTGAACGGATATGTGAGAAAGGGATATTATTATGAAAGATGGACATAAAAACCAAGACTCAAAGGAAGGGAGGAATACAGGAGGAGGTGCAGAGAAATAAACCAGAAAGTTAGAAAGATGAAAAGATTGGCATATGAGAGTTTTGAAGACTAGTTGCCAAGAGATTTTTCAAAAGACTAGGTTGCATAAGAAAACAAATAGAGGAAGTAATGGCAGGGGAGGTTGTGGGAAGTGAAGGCAGTTGCTGGATTGGTAGAAACTGATCCAAATAAAATGAGATAAAGATGAAAAGAGCATTTTACAGATTTGCTTATGTGGCAGAAAATGGTGTAGTGGAGGTCTTGTGGTAGGCTAGAGGAGGAATACATAACTTTCAAAACTTTAAATACGTTTGGAAATGATGCAATGAACTTGGGAAGTAAGATATGATAGAAAGTGGGATGGAACTTCAGGAAGCCTTCAGTCGTCTGCATGGGAGGGGGGAGGTTAGCCATATGGCCAATAATATCTAATACTTCAAAATGTTGTAATGATAATTGGAAGGAGTTAAAAAAGGCCCATATTCAGATATTAAAGACCAGCATAGGAACTTTAGGAATAAGTTATGTAAAGAGATCTAGGGATAAATGTATTGGCAGATTTGTCTATTGAAATGTATATAAATGGCATAGTAAAGGCAACGTATGTTTTCTTAGCAAACATAAGGCAGCCTTCAGGCATATGGCCAGAAATATGCCAAAAAATATTTAAATGATTTATGTGAGGCTTAAGCTTGAAAATAGTGTATCCTTCTGAAATCCGAACATGAAAAAAATTGAAAACTGAAAAGACTTCAGAGACATTCTATGAAGCTGGTTTCGGAGATATATAATATCTGGTATGAGGGAAAGCTGTAGGAGTGAAGACTTCCCACCACTTTATTGTAAAAGAAATAAGAGGATTTGGTAAAATAAAAAAAAATCTCATCGTACATGGTTTTGACAGTTTACAGGAATCAATACTTAAATAAAAGAGGCTCTAGAGCATAGGTCATAGTTTAAACCTTTATGGGAAACATTTTTGAAAGATGTATAGATGTACCCTATTAGTGTAAGTATAGTTGATAAATGAAATTTTGTAAGTGTAGATATAGTAAATGCATTCATAAGAAAGGATACGATAAATGCCAATGGAACAAGTAATCATGAGCAGAGGGCTACTCTCCTTGAACATAATTAGGTTAAAAATAAAGCACGAGTGAGGAAAAAATAAATGCTAACTGATTTCATTGTTTTAAGAACAAATGAAAGGGCCATTGACTTAGAAAATAACATTAATCAGGTGAGGGGGGCTACAAGCGTAGGGAATTTTCCAGTAAGGACAGTTAAAAAAGTACTATTTGGGAACTACATACATAAGGCTCTTTTCTGTCAGCACAAATATGTAAGAAAAAAAACACACACAGATGATGCAAAGATTGTGCATAAAGTAAGAAACGAGAACAATGGTAGAGAACTTCAGGAAGATCTAAATACTCTCCATGAGTGGTGAGAAAAGTGCCTAATGAAATTCAATACTTCAAAATGTAAGGTAATGAGAAGGGATACAAGTGCAAGAAGGCCCAAGCTTGACTACTCGGTGGCTGGAGTACAACTTCAAGAAACAGAAAATGAGAGAGATCTAGGAGTAAACATACTGTCAGATTTGTCTCCAGAAATACATGTAAATGGCATAGTAAGGGCAGCATATGCTTTCTTATCAAATGTGAGGGTAGCCTTCAGGCACATGGACAAGGAAATGTTCAGAAATATTTATGTAACCTATGTGATGCCAAAACTTGATTATGCAGCTCCCTTTTGGAATCTGCACTTGAAAAAGCATGTAGCTAAGCTTGAAAAAGTTAAAAGACATGCCACAAAGCTGGTGCCAGAAATATGCAATCTCAGTTATGATGAGAGGCTGAAGGAATTAGACTTACCATCTCTCGAATCTAGAAGATTGAGGGGGGATATGGTGACAGTCTTTAAATTCCTTCATGGTTATGACAGATTGGATAGGGATCGATATTTTGATATGGCTGGCTCTAGAACTAGAGGTCATAGTTTGAAGCTTCGTAAGAACACTTCTTTGCAGGATGTAAGGACATACTTTTTTAGTGTAAGAGTAGTTGATAAATGGAATTTGCTCAGCGAGGAGGTAGTTAATGCTAATTCAATCCATAGTTTTAAGGACAAGTATGAAAAGTATCACTAAGTACAAAATTGAACCGACCAGGAGACGGGGAGTTACGAGCCTGAGGTTCTTTCCTGTAAGTACAGTTAGGTCACTGCAATTAGGTAATTACACATATTTTTAGTGTAAGAGTACTTGATAATTGGAATTTACTAAGCAAGGAGGTAGTTAATGCTAACTCAATCCATAGTTTTAAGGACAAGTATGATAAGCATCGCTAATTACAAAATGGAAGTGACCAGGAGACGGGAAGCTACGAGCTTGGGGCTCTTTCCCGCAGCACAATTAGGTAATTACAATTAGGTAATTACACACATACACACAACTCTCTTTACTTGGAATACTTCAGCATTTTGTCATTGAGACAACATAGCTTCAGAGAAGGAAGATCAAAAGTACTAATCTTATTAGAATTTTATGATGAAGTAAGCCAGGTCTTACAGGAAAGAGAGAGAGAGATGAGCAGATTGCGTATTCCTAGATTTTCAGAAGGCACAGGGTTCAGTTTTAGGGCCATTTTTGTTCCTAGTATATGTAAATAACTTACCAGACTGTAAATTCGTTTTTGCATATGTTAGCAGATGATACAAAAATTGTGAAGAAAGTAAAAGATGAGAACAATTCTAGAGAACTTCAGCAAGACCTAAATAGTCTGCATGAGTGGTCAAAAAAATGGCCAATGAAAAAATAGTACTTCAAAATGTAAGGTAGTGAAAATGGCACAAGTGCAAGAAGGCCCAAGCTTAGGTACTCAATAGCAGGAGCAGAACTTCAGAGATGGAGAATGAGAGCGATCTAGGAGTACATATACTAGCAGATTTGTCTCTGGAAATGCATATAAATGGCATAGTAAGGGCAGCAGATGCTTTTTATATCATATGTTCAGAAATACTTATGTAACTTATGTGAGGTCAAAGCTTGAATATGCAGCCCCCTTTTGGAATTGACACTCGAAAGAGCACATAAATAAGCCGGGAAAACTTCAAAGATATGCCACGAAACTGGTGCCAGAAATACACAATCTCAGTTATGAGATGAGGTTGAGGAAGTAATGCTTACCATCACTCGAATTTAGAAGTATTAGGGGGATATGGTGACGGTTTTTAATTTCCTTCATGGCTTTGACAAAGTGGATAGGGATCGATATTTTGCTATGGCTGACACTAGAACTAGAGGTCATAGTATTAAGCATTGTAAGAAAACATATGTGCAGGATGTAGAGATATACCTTTTTAGTGCAAGAGTACTTGATGAATGGAATTCGCTAAGCGAGGAATTAGTTAATACTAAGTCAATTCATAGATTTAGGACAAATATGATAAGCATCTCTGGGGACAAAAATGGAACCACACCAGGAAAATAGAAGATACGAGCATAAGGCTCTTTCTCATAAGCACAGTTAGGTAAAGACAATTAAATTATTACACACACACACACACACGGTTTTTAAACTGCATCATGGTTTTTAAAGGAGTGGATTGGGATCGATATTTTGATATAGTTTGCTCTAGAACTAGAGGTCATAGTCTGAAGCTTAGTAAGAGAACTTCTTAGTAGGATGTAAGGAAGAACTTTTTTTTTTAGTGTAAAAATAGTTAATCATTGGAATTCGCTAAGTGAGTAAGAAGTTAATGCTAACTACATTAATAGATTTAAGGACAAATATTTAAAATTTCATTGCGTATGAAATTGGAAACGACCAGGAAACGGTTAGTTACAAACATAGGCTCTTTCCCGTAAGCACAATTAGGTAATTATAATCAGTCATCTAAAATTAGTTCTACTAAGTGGGAAAACAGGAAACAACATTTCCTGTTTTTCCACTCGTAGAAAAACTAATCATATATAGGTGCTTTACGTGACCACATTCACACAAACACACACACATGCGTATATATATATATATATATATATATATATATATATATATATATATATATATATATATATATATATATATATATATATATATATATATATATATATATATATATATATATATATATGTGGTAGGAAAAGCCCATTATATAGAACAACGAATATATATGTATAAAAAGTACTTATTAATTTCGTGACCTAAACTGGTCACCTTCTCAAAGTACAATGGCAAGAGATACAACTAGCAAAACAGAAGAACACTTGAAAAGAAGGAGACAAAAGACCCGCCCAGGGGTCCTATACATGGTATTAATAGATATCAATTTTAAATGCCCGCCGGGGTTAGTCGGTAATCTCACAAACAGGCCACAAAAGGTATTAAAGTCCATACTTGGCTAAATTGTATTAACAAGAGATTCTTAAAAATAGTAATTAAATATACATATATATATATATATATATATATATATATATATATATATATATATATATATATATATATATATATATATATATATATATATATATATAAATATATATATATATATATATATATATATATATATATATATATATATATATATATATATATCCAATAAGCACATTATATATGTGAAAACATGAATCATTCTTTTACCCCGACCGGGACTCGAACCTAGGACTTATGATTACTAAGTCAAGGCGCTACCACTACACCACAGAAGGTTAAAAGGAACCCAACCTTATAGCTTATATCTGCTATACTAAGGAATGAACGCATTCTAACTGAATGCCACATGTTCATATTACAGATTCCCCAACCTCACTCGTGGCTTCATTTTAGCATTTAATTCAATTCCCAATCTCATTCGGGCCATGAAATAACCAATAAGCACATTATATATGTGAAAACATGAATCATTCTTTTACCCCGACCGGGACTCGAACCTAGGACTTATGATTACTAAGTCAAGGCGCTACCACTACACCACAGAAGGTTAAAAGGAACCCAACCTTATAGCTTATATCTGCTATACTAAGGAATGAACGCATTCTAACTGAATGCCACATGTTCATATTACAGATTCCCCAACCTCACTCGTGGCTTCATTTTAGCATTTAATTCAATTCCCAATCTCATTCGGGCCATGAAATAACCAATAAGCACATTATATATGTGAAAACATGAATCATTCTTTTACCCCTACCGGGACTCGAACCTAGGACTTATGATTACTAAGTCAAGGCGCTACCACTACACCACAGAAGGTTAAAAGGAACCCAACCTTATAGCTTATATCTGCTATACTAAGGAATGAACGCATTCTAACTGAATGCCACATGTTCATATTACAGATTCCCCAACCTCACTCGTGGCTTCATTTTAGCATTTAATTCAATTCCCAATCTCATTCGGGCCATGAAATAACCAATAAGCACATTATATATGTGAAAACATGAATCATTCTTTTACCCCGACCGGGACTCGAACCTAGGACTTATGATTACTAAGTCAAGGCGCTACCACTACACCACAGAAGGTTAAAAGGAACCCAACCTTATAGCTTATATCTGCTATACTAAGGAATGAACGCATTCTAACTGAATGCCACATGTTCATATTACAGATTCCCCAACCTCACTCGTGGTGTAGTGGTAGCGCCTTGACTTAGTAATCATAAGTCCTAGGTTCGAGTCCCGGTCGGGGTAAAAGAATGATTCATGTTTTCACATATATAATGTGCTTATTGGTTATTTCATGGCCCGAATGAGATTGGGAATTGAATTAAATGCTAAAATGAAGCCACGAGTGAGGTTGGGGAATCTGTAATATGAACATGTGGCATTCAGTTAGAATGCGTTCATTCCTTAGTATAGCAGATATAAGCTATAAGGTTGGGTTCCTTTTAACCTTCTGTGGTGTAGTGGTAGCGCCTTGACTTAGTAATCATAAGTCCTAGGTTCGAGTCCCGGTCGGGGTAAAAGAATGATTCATGTTTTCACATATATAATGTGCTTATTGGTTATTTCATGGCCCGAATGAGATTGGGAATTGAATTAAATGCTAAAATGAAGCCACGAGTGAGGTTGGGGAATCTGTAATATGAACATGTGGCATTCAGTTAGAATGCGTTCATTCCTTAGTATAGCAGATATAAGCTATAAGGTTGGGTTCCTTTTAACCTTCTGTGGTGTAGTGGTAGCGCCTTGACTTAGTAATCATAAGTCCTAGGTTCGAGTCCCGGTCGGGGTAAAAGAATGATTCATGTTTTCACATATATAATGTGCTTATTGGTTATTTCATGGCCCGAATGAGATTGGGAATTGAATTAAATGCTAAAATGAAGCCACGAGTGAGGTTGGGGAATCTGTAATATGAACATGTGGCATTCAGTTAGAATGCGTTCATTCCTTAGTATAGCAGATATAAGCTATAAGGTTGGGTTCCTTTTAACCTTCTGTGGTGTAGTGGTAGCGCCTTGACTTAGTAATCATAAGTCCTAGGTTCGAGTCCCGGTCGGGGTAAAAGAATGATTCATGTTTTCACATATATAATGTGCTTATTGGTTATTTCATGGCCCGAATGAGATTGGGAATTGAATTAAATGCTAAAATGAAGCCACGAGTGAGGTTGGGGAATCTGTAATATGAACATGTGGCATTCAGTTAGAATGCGTTCATTCCTTAGTATAGCAGATATAAGCTATAAGGTTGGGTTCCTTTTAACCTTCTGTGGTGTAGTGGTAGCGCCTTGACTTAGTAATCATAAGTCCTAGGTTCGAGTCCCGGTCGGGGTAAAAGAATGATTCATGTTTTCACATATATAATGTGCTTATTGGTTATTTCATGGCCCGAATGAGATTGGGAATTGAATTAAATGCTAAAATGAAGCCACGAGTGAGGTTGGGGAATCTGTAATATGAACATGTGGCATTCAGTTAGAATGCGTTCATTCCTTAGTATAGCAGATATAAGCTATAAGGTTGGGTTCCTTTTAACCTTCTGTGGTGTAGTGGTAGCGCCTTGACTTAGTAATCATAAGTCCTAGGTTCGAGTCCCGGTCGGGGTAAAAGAATGATTCATGTTTTCACATATATAATGTGCTTATTGGTTATTTCATGGCCCGAATGAGATTGGGAATTGAATTAAATGCTAAAATGAAGCCACGAGTGAGGTTGGGGAATCTGTAATATGAACATGTGGCATTCAGTTAGAATGCGTTCATTCCTTAGTATAGCAGATATAAGCTATAAGGTTGGGTTCCTTTTAACCTTCTGTGGTGTAGTGGTAGCGCCTTGACTTAGTAATCATAAGTCCTAGGTTCGAGTCCCGGTCGGGGTAAAAGAATGATTCATATATATATATATATATATATATATATACATATATACATACACATACATACATATACATATACATACATACATATATATATATATATATATATATATATATATATATATATATATATATATATATATATATATATATATACATATATATATATATATATATATATATATATATATATATATATATATATATATATATATATATATATATATATATATATATACATACATACATACATATATATATATATATATATATATATATATATATATATATATATATATATATATATATATATATATACATACATACATATACATATACATGGAAGCATCACTGAGACGGATGAAGAGATCTGCAAAGAATTGAACAAGTAGTTTCAGTCAGTATTTACAGTAGAAAATACCCCACCCACTCAGATTGCAGAGATAGAAGCTCAAGGGCCGGTATTAGAGTACATCAACCTTACAGCCACAGAGGTATGCAAAGCGCTGATGGATTTAGATGTTCATAAAGCTACAGGTCCTGATGACATATCCTCTCATGTGCTTAAAAAATGCGCAAACACAATATCAGTGGCACTGGGTATCATATTTAAAAAGTCAATGGAGTCAGGGGAGATTCCAAGATGCTGGAAACAAGCAAATGTGATACCTATCTTCAAAAAGGGAAGGAGGGGTACGGCTCTAAACTATAGAGCAGTTTCCTTGACCAGCATAGTTTGCAAAGTTATGGAGAAACTACTAAGGAAACATATCTCTCTTCACTTGGAATCCTTCAACTTTTTGTCAGTGAGGCAACATGGCTTCAGAGAAGGTAGATCAACAGTAACAAACTTATTAGAATTTTATGATGAGGTAAGCCGAATCTTACAGGAAAGAGAGGGCTGGGCAGATTGCATATTACTAGACTTCCAGAAAGAATTTGACACTGTTTCACATGGGAGACTTATTAGGAAGCTGCAACAATGGCTAGAATAGGTGGAAATGTTTTGGAATGGATAAAAACTTACTTAGAAGGAAGGGAACAGAGGGTTAGAGTAAGACACTCAGTGTCTGAATGGAGAAGAGTTAGTAGTGGAGTTCCACAGGGTTCAGTTTTAGGGCAACTTTTGTTCCTTGTATATGTAAATGACCTACCAGAGTCTGTAAATTCATGAATATGTTTGCAGATGATGCAAAGATTGTGAAGAAAGTAGAAAACGAGAACAATGGTAGAGAACTTCAGGAGGATCTAAATAATCTGCATGAGTGGTCAGAAAAGTGGCTAATGAAATTCAATACTTCAAAATGTAAGGTAATGAGAATGGGTACAAGTGCAAGAAGGCCCAAGCTTGACTACTCGGTGGCTGGAGTACAACTTCAAGAGACAAAAAATGAGAGAGATCTAGGAGTAAACATACTGGCAGATTTGTCTCCAGAAATACATATAAATGGCATAGTAAGGGCAGCATATGCATTCTTATCAAATGTAAGGGTAGCCTTCAGGCACATGGACAAGGAAATGTTCAGAAATATGTATGTAACCTATGTGAGGCCAAAACTCGAATATGCAGCCCCCTTTTGGAATCCGCACTTGAAAAAGCACATAGCTAAGCTTGAAAAAGTTCAAAGACATGCCACAAAACTGGTGCCAGAAATACGCAATCTCAGTTATGATGAGAGGCTGAGGGAATTAGACTTACCATCACTCGAAGCTAGAAGATTGAGGGGGAATATGGTGACAGTCTTTAAATTCCTTCATGGTTATGATAGAGTGGATAGGGATCGATATTTTGATATGGCTGGCTCTAGCACTAGAGGTCATAGTTTGAAGCTTCGTAAGAAAACTTCTTTGCAGGATGTAAGGAAATGCTTTTTCAGTGTAAGAGTAGTTGGTAATTGGAATTGGCTAAGCGAGGAGGTAGTTAATGCTATCTGAATTCATAGTTTTAAGGACAGGTATGATAAGTATGACTAAGTATAAAATGGAACCGATGAGGAGACGGGAAGATACGAGCTTTGGGCTCTTTCCCGTAAACACAATTAGGTATTCACATACATATACATACATATGCACACACACACACACACACACACACACACACACACACATATATATATATATATATATATATATATATATATATATATATATATATATATATATATATATATATATATATATATATATATATATATATATATATATATATATATATATATATATATATATATATGCATACATATACATATACGCATATATACATACACAAACCATGAAAGACTTAAAAAACTGTCATTATATAACCACTAATTCTTCTAGCTTCGAGTGGTGTTAAATCTAATTACCTCAGCCTCTCCTCATAACTGAGATTGCATATTTCTGGCTCCAGTTTCGTAGCATGTCTTTGAACTTTTTCCAGCTTAACTACGTGCTTTTTCAAGTGCGGATTCCAAAGGGGGGCTGCACATTCAAGGTTTGGCCTCACATAGGTTACATAAATATTTCTGAATGTTTACTTGTCCTTGTGCCTGAAGGCTATCCCTACATTTGCAAAGACGATTCGGCCAGTATATTTACTCCTAGATCTCTCTCATTATCTGTCTCTTGGAGTTCTACTCCTGCCACCGAGTAGCCAAGTTTGGCCCTTCTTGCACTTGTACCTATTCTCTTTACCTTATATTTTGAAGTATTGAATTTCATTTGCCACATTTCTGAGCACTCATGCAGACTATTTCGATCATCCTGAAGTTCTCTACCATTGTTCTCGTTTCTTACTTTTTTCACAATTTTTTCATCATCTGCAAACATATTCATGAATGAATTTACAGACTCTTGTGGGTCATTTATATATACAAGGAACAAAAGTGGCCCTAAAACTGAATGCTATGGAACTCCACTACTAACTATTTTCCATTCAGATACTGAGTGTCTTACACTAACCCTCTGTTACCTTCCTTCTAAGTATGTGCTTATCTATTCCAAGACATTTCTACCTGTTCCCGCCATTGCTTGCAGTTTCTTAATAAGTCTCGTGTGGGACAGTGTCAAATTCTTTCTGGAAGTCTAGGAATATGCAATCTGCCCAGCCTTCTCTTTCCTATAAGATTCAGCTTACCTCATCATAACATTCTAATAAGTTTGTTACTGTTGATCTACTTTCTGTGAAGCCATGTTGTCTCACTGACAAAAAGTTGAAGGATTCTAAGTGAAGAGAGATATATTTCCTTAGTAGTTTCTCCATAACTTTGCAACCTATGCTGGTCAAAGAAACAGGTTTCTAGTTTAGAGCCGTATCTTTCATTCCCTTATTGAAGACAGGTATCATGTTCGCTTGTTTCCAGCATCTTGGAATATCCTCTGACACCAGCGACTTTTAAAATATGATACTTAGTGCCACTGATATTGAATTAGTGCATTTCTTAAGTACATAAGGGGATATATCATCAAGACCTGTAGCTATATGGACATCTAACTCCATCATCACTTTACATACTTCTGTGGATGAAAAGATGATGTTCTCTAATACCAACCCATGAGCTTCTATCTCTGCAATTTGAGGGGGTGAGGGATTTACTATTGTAAGTACTGACTGAAACTCCTTGTTCAAGTCTTTGCAGATCTCTTCTTGCATCTCAGTGATGCTTCCATCCGCTCTCTTAAGCTTTAAAACCTGTTGTTTTACCTTCAGTTTTCCCCTGAGAAAACTGTGGAAAAGTTTGGAATTTCATTTAGCCCTCCTGGTGATATCCCTTTCATAGTCTATCTCTGTCTCTCTTCTTTTATTTAGGTAATCATTTCTTGGTCTTTTTTAAGTCCGCCAGGCATTTATGTTTTCTCCTTCTATACCTTTTCCATCATTTCTCTCTCCACTCCTTAGGTCTTTTACAATCATTATTGAATCATTTCTCTATGACATCAATTACTACTATTTTAATGACAGGTATGCAGCAATATACTATCTTCCCATACAACTCACAAAAGATGTCGTACATTTCTTGTACAGATTTGCTGTTGAATAATGTACTTCAGTCAATAACTGCAAAAAGCTCATTCATTTTGATGTACCTTCCTTTGGATAGTTCCTCCTCATGTCCTCAGTGCCTCTACTCTCAGGCAGAACATCTTCGATGATATACTCCATCAGCAACACACAGTTGTCATTTTTTCCAATTGGTGGTTCATTATAAATTTTTTCAATATCCAACACATTATCTGTGAATACTAGATCAAGTAGCGATGGCTCATCCCCACCCCTGGCCCTTGTTGGTTCTAGTACATGTTAGTGTTGGAAATTCCCTTGTATGCAATCTAGGAATCTTGCCCCAAATGAAACCTCACCACTGGGTTGGTCAAGATTTAACCAATCTATCTCTCTATGATTAAAATGTTCCATAATCAAAATCCTACATTTTATCCCTCATGCAATGTTAACAACTAAGTTTATGACTTGAATAGCACCTGTATGAGCTTCTTAATAAAGTTTTAGCCTATGTTGGTTCTTTGGTGGGTTATATTCAACAGTTATTGTAATGATCTCTGATCCAGTATTTATGCGAGCAATAAGAAAGTCCTTGAACTCACTTTCTATAGCAAAGTTTATTTCTTCAACCTGTAACCTTTCACTTATAAGCAATGCTATCTCTCCAACAGTCCACTCAGATATTTCAACCCTTAATATTCTGAAGCCTTTAGGAAAAATTGTGACACTGTTTATGTCCTCACTTAATTTAATCTCTGTAACTGCTACTATATCTGCTATTATATCTCTCTATTAATTCTACTACTTTACCAGCTATTCCATCAGCATTTGTGTATAACTATCTTCATGAGGCCCCATCCCTGATCTTCTATTATTACCTTCTTTATCTCCTCTTTGTCTGGAAGAGCTCTGAAATGGAATTTTTAGTCTCTTATTCATTTCTTTCCTCATTTAGCCTTCTAGCTTCTTGCAACAAGTGTTTGATCCTTTCCATTTCTTCCTGTGTTCTGTATGGTCAAATGAACACTTTTGAATTCCTGAAGGTCGTTCAGGCTTTTTTTCCTCATCAGTATTTCTCTACATGTGTCCCCTCTCTCAAAGGCCACTTTCGTTGTCTTTGCTTTCTCTCCCTAGTTGGTGAATGTTTATAATATCCTCAGAACCATAAACTATTCCAAGCTTCCTTATCAGGTCTAAAATCCTAGCTCTATTTTCTTCAAGGTTCCCCTGCCATGTTGGCTACTGGGATATGCTTATACCCAGAATTACCACTGTCTTCTCTTTATTAAGTGCCTATTTGATCAGTGTATTAGCCCTTTTCATCACAACATCTTTCATTATTTCTATTACTGTTTATTTATAGTCAACTGTTTGTATGTTTTCCAGTAACACCACTCTCACAGCCTCTTTTACTGCCACATTCCCCCATTGTGCATCAGGAAAGGAAGTTTTCATGGCATCATGTTCCGTAGTCTGCTTCTGAAGCTCTTTTCTATACTGTTCAATTTTTTCCTTTATCTGGACATTTCAAGCTGCAATCTCGTCTCTCTAAGAAGAGAGCAGTGAACTAACATTTAATTCATTCAGGTTGTCTCTCAGCTATTTACTGGTATCTTCTTGTTTAGAAATTCTGGTTTCTAGTTCACTCTTTTCCCCTTCTAGCTTCTTTATTCATTTTTCTAGTTCCTTTCTCACTTGCCCTTGTGCTTAATTTGCTTCCTCCAAAAATCTTATTTCTCCCCTGAGTTTTTTGTTCTCTTTCATTTCTCTATCCATATTCCGAATATTATCATCCAGGTTTATTACCATCGTCTCCAGTTCCTTGACATTTTGCTTTAATCGTCTAACAGACACTCCTCCTCTTCCTACATCCACCGGAGATCATCTACCACCTCTCCCCTGACCTTGGATAGGGGGGTTAGAGACAGAGATGGCCTCATTTTGATGTTTTCCCTCTCACAGAATATAGAGAGAAGAAAAAAAAAGTTTCTATATATGCTGCACACAGAATTTCTATATCTTCATATGAGTTCTATTTGCTGATAGAATAGCTAGTAAAGTAGTAGAATTAATAGATAGGATTCACAACAGTAAGGCAGATATAGTAGCAGTTACAGAGACTAAGTAAAATGAGGACATAAACAGTGTCACAGCTTTTCCTAAAGGCTTCAGAATATTAAGAGTTGAAATATCTGAGTGGACTGTTGGAGGGATAGCATTGCTTATAAGTGAAAGGTTTCAGGTTGAAGAAATAAACTTTGCTATAGAAAGTGAGTTCAAGGACTTTCTTATTGCTCGCATAAATACTGGGTCAGAGAGCATTACAATAACAGTTGAACATAACCCACCAAGGAACCAACATAGGCTAAAACTTTATTAAGAAACTCATGCAGGTACTATTCAAGTCATAAACTTAGTTGTTAACATTGCATGGGGGATAAAATGTAGGATTTTGATCATAGAGAGATAGATTGGATAATCTTGACCCACCCAGTGGTGAGGTTTCATTTTTGTCAAGATTCCTAGATTGCATACAAGGGAATTTCCTACACTAACATGTACTGGAACCAACAAGGGCCAGGGGTGGGGATGAGCCATCGCTACTTGATCTAGTATTCACAGATAATGTGTTGGATATTGAAAAAATTTATTATGAACCACCAATTGGAAAAAGTGACAATTGTGTTTTGTTGATGGAGTATTTCATCGAAGATGTTCTGCCTGAGAGTAGAGGCACTGAGGACATGAGGAGGAACTATCCAAAAGAAGGCACATCAAAATAAATGAGCTTTTTGCAGTTATTGACTGAAGTACATTAATCAACAGCAGATCTGTACAAGAAATGTATGACATCTTTTGTGAGTTGTATGGGAAGATAGTATATTGCTGCATACCTGTCATTAAAATAGTAGTAATTGATGTCATAGAGAAATAATTTAATAATGAGTGTAAAAGAGCTAAGGAGTGGAGAGAGAAATGATGGAAAAGGTATAGAAGGAGAAAACATAAATTCCTGGCGGACTTAAAAAAGACCAAGAAATGATTACCTACATAAAAGAAGAGAGGCAAAACTTTTCCACAGTTTTCTCAGGGGAAAACTGAAGGTAAAACAACAGGTTGTAAAGCTTAAGAGAGCGGATGGAAGCATCACTGAGACGCAAGAAGAGATCTGCAAAGACTAGAACAAGGAGTTTCGGTCACTATTTACAATAGTAGATCCCTCACCCCCTAAAATTGCAGAGATAGAAGCTCATGGGTTGGTATTAGAGAACATCATCTTTTCATCCACAGAGGTATGAAACTGCTGATGGAGTTAGATGTCCATATAGCTACAGGTCTTGATGATATATCCTTTTATATACTTAAGAAATGCACTAATTCAATATCAGTGGCACTAAGTATCATATTTTAAAAGTCGCTGGTGTCAGAGGATATTCCAAGATGCTGGAAACAAGCGAACATGATACCTGTCTTCAAAAAGGGAATGAAAGATACGGCTCTAAACTAGAGACCTGTTTCTGTGACCAGCATAGGTTGCAAAGTTATGGAGAAACTACTAAGGAAACATATCTCTCTTCACTTAGAATCCTTCAACTTTTTGTCAGTGAGACAACATGGCTTCACAGAAAGTAGATCAACAGTAACAAACTTATTAGAATGTTTTGATGAGGTAAGCCGAATCTTATAGGAAAGAGAAGGCTGGGCAGATTGCATATTCCTAGACTTCCAGAAAGAATTTGACACTGTCCCACACGAGACTTATTAAGAAACTGCAAGCAATGGCGGGAACAGGTAGAAATGTCTTGGAATGGATAAACACATACTTAGAAGAAAGGTAACAGAGGGTTAGAGTAAGACACTCAGTATCTGATTGGAGGAGAGTTAGTAGTGGAGTTCCATAGTATTCAGTTTTAGGGCCACTTTTGTTCCTTGTATATATAAATGACCCACAAGAGTCTGTAAATTCATTCATGAATATGTTTGCAGATGATGAAAAAATTGTGAAAAAAGTAAGAAACGAGAACAATGGTAGAGAACTTCAGGATGATCGAAATAGTCTGCATGAGTGCTCAGAAATGTGGCAAATGAAATTCAAAACTTCAAAATGTAAGGTAATGAGAATGGGTACAAGTGCAAGAAGGGCCAAACTTGGCTACTTGGTGGCAGGAGTAGAACTTCAAGAGACAGATAATGAGAGAGATCTAGGAGTAAACATACTGGCAGATTTGTCTCCAGAAATGCATAGTAAGGGCAGCATATGCTTTCTTTGCAAATGTAGGGATAGCCTTCAGGTACAAGGACAAGTAAACATTCAGAAATATTTATGTAACCTATGTGAGGCCAAACCTTGAATGTGCAGCCCCCTTTTGGAATCCGCACTTGAAAAAGCACGTAGTTAAGCTGGAAAAAGTTCAAAAACATGCTACGAAACTGGTGCCAGAAATATGCAATCTCAATTATGAGAGGCTGAGGCAATTAGACTTACCACCACTCGAAGGAAGAAGAATTAGTGGTTTTATGGTGACAGTTTTTAAGTCCTTCATGGTTTATAAAGAGTTGATAAGGATCTATATTTTGAAATGGCTACCTCAAGAACAAGAGGTCGTAGTTTGAATCTTCGTAAGAGAACTTCTTTATAGGATGTAAGGAAGCAGTTTCTTTAGTGTAAGAATAGTTGATGACTGGAATACACTAAGCGAATAAGTATATAATGCTAATTACATTATCTATTCAGGGATAAATATTACAAATATCATTGATTATAAGAGTCGAACCGACAAGGAGACGGATAGTTACAAGCATGAGCTCTCTCTCGTAAGCACAATTGGGTAATTACATATATAAAATTATTAATACCGAGAGTGACAAAACAGGAAACAATGTTTCCTGTTTTTCCCTTCTTAAAAATCTAATCATATTTACGTACTTCACGTGAAACAATTTTAAACACACACACACACACATATGTATATATATATATATATATATATATATATATATATATATATATATATATATATATATATATATATATATATATATATATATAATTAAATTAACAAATTAAATTTTTTTTAGGATTGTGACACCAAGACGGAAAAAAAAAAAAACTGCCCTCATCGGGTCTGGGCACGAGGAAAGCATAAAGTAAACAGAATCAGAGATGGGGAGTGTTGTGACTTGTCAGATGTGAAGGGATAATAAGAGATGTGTAACGAATATCCAAAAATATTCGGAGTTGATGTAGGCATAACAAAAGAACTGTAAGTGAAGGAGGATTTAACATCGAACAGTCCTGGACAGTCAGTCCTATTTAAGTCCAAAAGACCCCCTAGCTGTAGCATCGCAAGGGACGGTTGCTACCATGATATATGTGAAAACATGAATCATATATTAACTCGACCGGGACTCAAATATACAACACATAATTACTCTGCCAAGGCACCTTGGCAGGGTCGTGGTAAAATATGATATATATATATATATATATATATATATATATATATATATATATATATATATATATATATATATATATATATATATATATATATATATATATATATATATATATATATATATATATATATATATATATATATATATATATATATATAATTAAAAAAAACATTTTTTGCATATAAGTATTCACTTGAATGCGTTCATTCCCTAGCTTAAGGAGTTTGCAGATGACCTGGCTCCCATGCTTTGCCGTCTTTTTCGCCTCATTCTGTCAACCAGTATCTATCCTTCATCTTGGAAGCATGCTCTAGTTCAGCCTGTTCCTGAGAAGGGTGACCGCTCTATTCCTTCTAACTACCGACCTATTGCTCTAACCTCCTCTATTGCTAAAGTTTTCGAAACTTTGCTCAATGCTCACTTCTTGAAATGTCTTGAATCTAACTCACTTATCTCCGATCACCAGTACGGCTTCCAAGAGGCAAGATCCACTGGTGATCTCCTGTCCTATCTTACTCATGTATGGTCATCTTCTCTGAGGAACTATGGGGAATCCTTTGTCGTCGCCCTTGATATCTCTAAGGCTTTTGACAGAGTCGGGCACAAGGCACTGTTGGCCAAACTTCCTGCCTATGGCTTTACCCCTTCTTTCTGTTCTCTGATTTCCAGTTTTCTTACTGACCATTCTATATCTGTAGTGTTGATGACGCGACTTCTAACCCTTTCTCTGTTACCAGTGGTGTTCCACAGGGCTCTGTTCTTTCACCTACTCTCTTCCTTCTTTTCATCAATGATCTTCTACAATCCCCATCTTCCTCTCTTCTTCATGCCTTTGCTGATGATTCTACCCTTCACTTTTCCTCTGCCTTTTCTTCACAACCTTCATCTGTTACTCGTAATCAATCTTGTATCACTCTTTCTTCTACTCTTAACTCCGATTTGCAGAGAGTATCTGAGTGGGCACCCAAAATTTAGTTAAATTCAATGCCTCCAAGACACAGTTTCTGGCTATCTTTTTATATTCTTCTCCTGATAACCCTATTGTCTTCGAAACTAATGAAATTTACCCTCTTAACTCTATCAACATATTAGGAATCCATATAGCCTCTAACTTGTCTTGGAGGAATCACATAATCCAAATTTCTAAATCTTCATCTAAAGAATTGGGGGTATTGTTTCGTTTTCGTCATTACTTTTCCTCATTGCAGTTACTTAAAATTTACAAAGGTCTTATCCGACCCTGCTTAGAATACAGCTCACACATCTGGGGTGCTTCTTCCTTTATCTTCTTGATAGGGTTGAATCTAAGGCAGTCAGATTCATTAATGATCCTTCTCTTACT
Source organism: Halocaridina rubra (assembly GCA_037179515.1). Taxonomy (NCBI): domain Eukaryota; kingdom Metazoa; phylum Arthropoda; class Malacostraca; order Decapoda; family Atyidae; genus Halocaridina; species Halocaridina rubra. The sequence goes on from JAXCGZ010011522.1 coordinate 86,797, forward strand.
TCTAATCTGGATTCTTTCTCTCTTCGCAGTAAGGTATCTTCCCTTTCGCTTTTCTATCTCTACTACTTCTATTGCTGCTCTGATGAGTTGGCGAGTTGCATCCCTCCTCCACTGCCGAGGCCGCGTAACACTCGCCAAGCAGCCTAATCTCACAAGTACTGTGAGGAGATTTGTAGATCGCGGATTGGTCGGTGCAGCAAGTGCTTCTTCCCATCTACCTCCAGACTCTGGAACTCTCTTCTTCCTTCTGTCTTTCCTAATTCTTATGACCTTTCATCCTTCAAAAAGCAGATCTATTGTCATCTCAGAGCCTAGTCCTCCGTATCTCTGGGTCCTCTGTACTTTGACTGTTTTTTTCTGTCTGTCGTTTTCCTTTGTGTGACATTACCTCATCTCTGCCTTGCCCTTAACCTTTTTCTTTTCCTTCGTCTTGGTATTTTCTCGTGGCCGGGCCTTTATTGATGAGGGCAGTTTCTGCCTGTCCCGGTGTCACACTCTTAAAGAAAAAATAAATAGTTGAGAGGTTTGTTTCTATGTACCTGTGGTGGCGTAGTTAGTAGCGCCTTAGCACACGGATGAGGTGTCCTACGTTTGAATCCCGGCCAAGAGCAATATATATATATATATATATATATATATATATATATATATATATATATATATATATATATATATATGTTGCTGTTCCGGTTTTACGTCACGGACTCCCTTTTCTACTAAGGGCTAGAACAGTTGCCTTCTTGCGAAGGACTTGTGTTGGCAGATGCAATCTTTACCCTGAGTGCATGCCCTTGCTAACCTCAGACCGTGACGGGGCGCAAACCCTCGACCTGACGCCTCAGAGTCGCGGACGCTACCCCTTGAGCCACGGCGACTACTTATATATATATATATATATATATATATATATATATATATATATATATATATATATATATATATATATATATATATATATATATATATATATATATATATATATATATATATATATATATATATATATATATATATATATATATATATATATATATATATATATATATATATATATATATATATATATATATATATATCACCAGATATGATCACGTGACACAAACATCAACAAAGGTCAGCTATGATAGATAAATGAAACAACAAAGTGCTGAAATAATTTTGACTGCATTTTAGTCCATATTCATGGCAACTAACTAAAACATTAAAATGTAACTACACAAAAGAACTGACAGTAGAACAATAGATATAATAATACAATAATAAAAGCATAGAATAATTAGAGTAATTACATTGCAAGCTAAAGGCTTTATTCAAGAAAAAGATGTGGACTATGACGAAACTTTTTCTCCAACAGCAGTAATGGCAACTCTGAGAACATTCATTCAAGTTACAGAAAGCCTGAAACTCAGAGTTCAACAAATGAATGTTAAAACTACATATTTGAATGCTCTTATTGACCATGCCATTTATGTACTGCAACCTAAAGGTTATGAAGTGGAAAACAAAAATGGTGAACTATTGTACTGCAGGCATAAAAAGTCACTTTATGGTCTTAAACAGAGTGGTCGTATGTAGAACAATGTTATTTATAACTTTTTCATTTCGGAGGGTTTAAATCAGTCACATGGATGATCAATGTTTGTATATTAAAAATAATTGTAAAGAAATGTTGATGGTTCTTATTTGTGTTGAGGACATATTATAGGTAATAGTAATGATAAAATACTCAAGAACTTTAAACAATCTCTCAAGGAGAAATTTTAAGATGAGTAATTTTGGAGTTATTAAATGTTTTTTTTTTTTAGGAATGTCTATTGAATGTAATGATGAGTTCATAGAGATAAATCAAAACAGGTATATTCATAAGATTCTGGAAAGGTTTGGTATGTCAGACTGTCACCCTTCTAAAACTCCTTGTGATGTCAGTTTTTCAAATACTAGTCATTTGATTCAACAGAATTACCTGATGCAAAGAAATATAGAGAAATGGTATGAATATTGATATACATAATGATTGGAAGAAGACCAGTTCTTAGTCACGCTGTAACCATACTATCTCAGTATATGTCACAGACAAATGAAGCTCATTTTAATGCTGCTGAGAGAGATCTGAAATATTTAATGGGTACAGCTGACTATAGTTTAAGATTTGATAAAACTGATCAGTCATTAGTTTTATTAAGAATTTCAGATTCAGACTGGGGTAAATTAGAGGATTGAAAAAGTATAACAGGCTATTGTTTTGAATTGCAAACTTCTGGACCTCTTATATCCTGGAAAAGCAAAAAGCAATCTGTAGTAGCATTATCATCTTGTGAGGATGAATATATATCCTTAACTCACACAGTGTAAGGAGATAAGTTTCTTAAACAATTGATTTATGATATTTTATGCTTGAATGTTGAATGTAATATTGGAGTAGATAATCAAGGGGCTATTTTATTGTCAAGGATTTCAGTGTTTCATCAAAGATCTAACATATCGATATCAGGTACCATTATATTAGAGATGAAATTTAGAAGAGCAATATAAACATTTTCTTTGTTCAAAGTTGTGATAATGTTGCTGATGTTTTTACTAAACCTGTATCTTTACAAAAAAATTAATTCTTTAAAACAATCAGAGGTGCCTGAATTTCATACATCTTTGATTAAGGGGGCGTGTTGAATTTATTAATCAAAGCTGCAATCACTTGTAATATTGTCAAGTATACTGAAAAGGAGAGATTTTGCTTTCATTAATCAGTGTATATTCATAGGCCTAGCTGTAGACAACACCATTAATGCCTAAAATATTTTATGCATTCTTTTCTACATATTATGTTTACAATGTATTCATTATTCTGAGTGAGGTAAAGAGAAAAAATAGCAATGTTTTATTTCATAAGGATTTTCAGTTTTAGTGTACTGTATAATCAGATTTGTAAATTTACAGTTTTGCATTTAGGTTTGTAGTCCTCAATATTTTTGATTTTGTAGTTATTGAGAAGTGCCCAAGAATACAATACATGAAGTTCTACCAGTTCTCATTTATATCCCATATTATTACTGCATCTTAAGGTATATCAGAGGTAACTATATTTGAAAATATCTGTACAGACTTCAAAAATATATAATTTTATTTCATGAGAAACACGTGAGTATTGTAAATATGAATGGTTATGGCTGCGTAAGGAAATTGAAAAAAATTTGAGATCCATACTACTTTCAAGTGTATTACTTTTCTTCAGAGGAATCTGATTTATACAAACGAATGAAGCGATATATATACATACAGAAAACAGGCGAAAAGGAAAAATAAGCAATTCAGCAAAGGAGATCACGTGCTTGACCACACGAACGCATGTAGAAAGTTTGGCTTTTGCTGTGGACAAGGTGTGACACCAGTAAATCAGATACGGTCAGTGGTAGGAGGAGACGGGAACATATTAAATTGCTAAAAAATAGTAGCAACAGTGAACTAACTTTAATAATAATAATAATAATAATAATAATAATAATAATAATAATAATAATAATAATAATAATAATAAGAAGAATATTAAGTTAAAAAACATATACCACGTGTACTACATGCATTTCTGGAGATAGATTTGCTAATACATTTACCCCTATGTCACTTTCGTTTACGTATTCTCAAAGTTCCTCCCCTGACATTGAATACTTAAATATGTATTTATATCAAGAATAACATAATAGACATTATCAGCCTTTCAGTCTTATGTGGAGAACTAACTTCTATTGAACAATCAATATGAACGGAGTTGAACTGTGAGTTTTAGATTAAAAAAAGACACTTACAATTGAACACCAATCTCAACTGCTAATGTAAACTTACCTAACAATAGCAACACAAACTGGAGCTGCATCTCTTGATATCAATGAGAGTATGCACGTATCGATGAATAATGAATCTATGGAATAGGGTAGAGGTGCAATCTCCTCACACCCGTCTCCAAAGAACGACTGACGGGTAGGGTTCCCAGAGGAAAATTTCAAAAAGTACCCACAGATAAATACTGTTAATGTATCCCATGGAAATAAAAAAAAAAATCAGTAAAGTATAGATTTTTTTTTAGAATATGAAGGCATATATATTTTGTTTATTGAAAGTACTCATAGGAAAAAACAATGTTTCTTCCTCATTACTGAGATTATTTCATGTGTGGTACGATACCTTTTCCGTCATCGTTGTTTGGCATCGGAGCAGTCGGGTGTTGTCTTAAAGTGAAATAATTATTCTTAGGATGAAAGTGAAGTATGACTCTTCAGCGCTTTCAATAAAAAAAAGAAAGATGAAATTATATATATATATATATATATATATATATATATATATATATATATATATATATATATATATATATATATATATATATATATATATATATATATATATATATATATATATATATATATATATATATATATATATATATATATATATATATATATATATATATCATGTGTCGTAAAAGTCGACTAAATAGGGACTAGCGAGGGGACTAGGAATCCTTCCTTTGTATTTTTCCAGAAAAGAGTCAAGATATTTTGCTCTGAATCAACCACTCCTTAATTTGGGGGAATATTGCTCTTGTATAGTGATCGATATGTGTATGTTAGTATAATTTTCCTTAATTACATCAAGGGAGACTTTCATCAAAATGAATATACTTTCAGAGTTTGCCCTTCTCTTTTATCACTTACTTTATTATTTTTCGTGCTTTTCCCTCCAATTCCCTTATATCCTTAATTCCCTCTCCTTTTTTCCCCTCCTATCCCATCCCATCCTATTTATTCAGTCATTTAAATGCTTACTCTGAATGACTTTTTCTCAAACTAAAATAATTGCCCTTATTTAAGGAACTGCTAAAAAATGCAGTTTATTTATTTATTTATTTATTATTAAAAAGAATAATGTGTTTTCCTCATGAATTCGTTTTTTATATATAAACTTTATATATTACAGAGGGAACTTGGAACATGAAAAATTCAAGTCTTAGCAATGCATTTGTATACTTGCAAACTTGAGATCATATTAATGAAATACTTTTCCAACATAATTTGTATATGCTGTGTATGTATGTAAGTGCCTTTACTGTTTTATTTTTACTATTTATTTATTCCACTTTATTTATATATATATATTTCTTCAGAATTTCTTCTACTTCTATTCATTCCATAAATCACTTAATGTTTCTTTTTTAAATTTCCATCCATTCTGTTTTTACATTTATATATATTTATAATTTTATTATAATTTATGATAAAATGACATGTGTCTACCTCATAGTTTTTAACCCATGTTCGATGCATACAAACACAATCATTACATTTTTACAAAAGTATCAAACATATCAGAATTTTTTTGCATGTTTTAGATTATGCGGGATTTTATATACTCTTGTCTCGAAGTACGCCATGGCAGCTTCTTTCACTGTGAAAATAAACACGTTTGATACTCGTTCATTAGACTGTTTCCGGAATTTCCAGATCATAGTCTAAACTGGAACTTGTATGATAGATATTTCTTCCAGTGGAACAATGTAGACGTTTGATACTCGTTTATTAGTGTTTCCTGAATTTTCAAATCAAAATCTCTAAAAGGTTAGAACTTGTATGATATAACTGTTTCTCTCATTGTAACAAATTATACGTGTCCAGTACAGGGGTTTTGGTATTTACAGATGCTATTTTGTTCAAGCTAGCAACAAGTATGGCATAGCCGCCTCTTCCATTTCAACAATGGACACGTTTGATACCCATTCCGTACAGTGTTTCTCTAATTTATAGATTGTAGGTCATAGTAGACAATAACATATAACAGGCATTTCTTTCATTGTAACTGAACCACGATTGAAACTTCGACAATGGAAGACTCCTAGCATAAAAGTTAGATAAATTTATATCAATAACATATATCTTAAAAGAGAAGCATTTATCCCATTAACATTTATTTCATATGATACACGTACATAATTCAGTGACAATACGTAAGGAGACAATAAAGTTTTAAACAAATTGAGGTGTTAGCTTTGTTACTTCACAATTCAAATTTACCGTTCTACAGAAAATAATGGACTTTCTACATCCATGGCTGAAGGTAAGATGAAAAGAGTTACCAATCAGTTAAGGTGGACATTACTGCTCCAGTAATATAATAATAAAAAAAATCAGAAACAATGCTTGCAGCCAACAAGTAAACTTGCATTAAGAAAGTAAATCACTGTGTTAAACGATAACAAAATACATTTCTAAGTTAAAAAAGACCATTCAGAGTGCCATTGGGTTGCCTTAATGCAGAGTTAGATATAAAGGCTCCACTTAAACATCAATGTCAGTTCAGGAAGTATTGGATATCGTTTTCAAACGAAGCCAAATCTTGAAAGCAAGAGGAGTTTTTCTTCAAAGAGGGATGTCTATTAGATAAGAAGGATGCATAAAGTTAATATATTCCAGAAAGCTTTACCTCGTGTCTGTCAATTTGAGAGTGTTGGCAATAAGGTATCTTTAACAATGTATAACACATCTACTTTAGAAATGAATAATAATAATAATAATAATAATAATAATAATAATAATAATAATAATAATAATAATAATAATAATAATAATAATAATAATAAAAAGGTTTATGCATGATGCACTCCTAAATATTTTCATATTTCAAATACCGAGGAGATATCGTATTGGATACTGAGTGAAAATTGTAATAAATGTACTTGATGTTTCGTTCTAGAATTTCCAATTCATTTTAATATGGTGATCAACCAGTCTTGCAATATTTACCCATATAATTCGCTTTTTATATTATTAAGTCTAAAGTGTATTCCAGAATTATGAAAAAAGAAGTTTTGTGCTTGATAGTTGTTGTAACATTCCCGTTACTGGGCTACCTGAAAATGCCTTCAGATAGGCAGTCAGTTTTGCTTTACCCGCTCACATGCCCCAGTTTTTTTTTTACAGTAAATTAGTGGAGGATGTAGACCAGGAACATCATTGCGATAGACATGATGAGGGATGGGATGCAGTTTAGCACTCCGGCAGTGGCTGAAAGAATACAAAAAAAGACATTTAATGAAACTTGTAATAATAATAATAATAATAATAATAATAATAATAATAATAATAATAAAAATAATAATAATAATAATAATAATAATAATAATAATAATAATAATAATAATAATAATAATGATAATAATAATAATAATGATAATAATAATAATAATAATAATAATAATAATAATAATAATAATAATAATAATAATAATAATAATAATCTCTCTATCTATATATATGAGCCATATTCCTCCTTATAAGGGGGTGGCTGAGTCAAAGTAAAGCACCCTGACTTTGTTGGAAGAAAATACCAGATCCATCGCTGCACCCCATGTAGTCGACTTTTAGGACACGCAAGGGAACATAAGGGAAGTAGTCTTCCCCCCCCACCTGCTTAGAAAACCAGTATTGGTGGCACGCGAGAGAGGAAACTTGCAACTCCATCAGACTGCTGTACCAGTCTTGTAGCTCAATGGAAATAGCATTATAATAAATGGCTCCTATTCGGCCTGCCTTCAACTCCCAAAGTGATTTTATACTGCTCTTCATAATATTAATGACATATATCAGAACCTCGCATATTTCATCATTTCAGAATCTGAAATTTGTATATTGTAACAGACTTCTCATTTCCTTTGCATTATATAAGAGAAATAATATTTCTCGAGTTTTTGAACGAATAGTTTTGTATAGTACATATTAAAAAAAAAAGCGTGCACGAAAAGTCTCTAGATTTTTTTATATTGGGGTAATTCTTTTTAATGAGTGTGACTCCCCCCACCCAAAAAAAAACTTCCTCATCGGGCCTGTCATGAAGAAGAATACAAAGTAAAGAGAAACAGAGATGGAGAGTGTTATGACTTGTCAGATGTGAAGGGATAATAAGGGGTGTGTAACGAATATCCGAGAATATTCGGTGTTGGTGTAGGCATAGAAAAGGACCGTAACTGAAGGAAGACTTAACAGCCAACTGCCCCAGACAGTCCTATTTAAGTCCAAAACTCTCCAGTTAGTCTCTGAATGCTACTTAATAAGTATCTATTAATTTCTATAACACAATATTTTTATCATTAATTTTATAATATAATAGGTGAAACATAATCATTTAATAGTAATGATTAATGGGTGCTGACGAAGATGGACAGAATAAAGAATGAATACTGCATATTAGAGGAGCAGCGCAATTAGGACGATTTGGGGACATGGTGAAAGAGGCGAACTGAGATCGTTTGGTCATGTACTGAGGAGTGATGAGGAGTGCGTTGGGAAAAGGCCGCTAAGTATAGAGATGTCAGAGAGGAGGGGAAGATGTCGGCCAGCGTGGAGATTTATGGATATGGTGAGAGAGGATATGAGGGTGCGTGGTGTAACAAAGGAGGATGCGGGGGATAGGATAATATGGAGACGATTAATCTGCTGTTGCGACCCCTGAAGAGGTGACTGGTAATTGTATTGAAGCTCGAATTTCATGACAATAATAAAAAAGAAATTAGTGTGAGCCGGAGAGCCCCTGAACATACATAAACTATGTTAGTCACTTAAATATATGTTTAATTGATTATTAATCATTATTTGCACTTTTAGGACTATTAAATTGCTTTAGAAGTGTACAGTACTTATAAATGGGAAAACAACATAAAGGTGTTCATAGGGTAATTTGAATTTATATCTATAGGTGTTTTAGGAACCAACATTTTCAGATTTCTATGTGATTCAATTGGAAATAATTGAAATTCATTAAAAAATGGGAAAATTTTGTTTTACTGATAAATATTTGCTTTCACCCCCCCCCCCAACAAGTGAAGTGAAGAAACATAACATTGTAAAAAAAAAAAAAACCTAAGAAACAAAGAATTTTTGTTGTCATCTCGTTCCCTAACCTAGTTAACTCACCCATACCTAAGTTAATACAATAAATTTCATATAGTTTTCCTAAACTGTGTGTGAGTAAGTAAGTAAGTAAGTAAATAAGTAATAATGATAATGATAATTACTATTATTATTATTATTATTATTATTATTATTATTATTATTATTATTATTATATATATATATATATATATATATATATATATATATATATATATATATATATATATATATATATATATATATATATATATATATATATATATATATTTATGAGTTCAATACTTAAAACTCTCTGGCTCCATTTTTATACTAATATCTATCTATCGCTACTTTTTCTTTTGCTTAAAAATATGAGAGAATTTAGCATATACTATTTCTTGCCTTAGCGCATTCCAATTTTCACTTATTTTTACACTAAAAAACTTCCTTACATCCTGCATTGAAGTTCTCACGAAGCCTCAAGCTATGACTGCCAGTTCTAAAGCCACCCATATCAAGCTATTGCTCAGTCTACTCATCGCTATCAAAACCATGGAAAAAAAAAACCCGTTGCCATACACCCTCTCTTTCGTCTAGCTTCAGAAGATTGGAGGTCTAACTTCTAGGCAAAAAATTCACATCTGTGTGAATATGGATATACATAGGCTATGAAGGTAAATAGAAAATGCCTGTTTAACATATTACCAGCATGGACATATTCTCATCTCTGGAGGGAACCCGTAAGATGAGTGGATATTCATTGTCCTAAAAACTACGGTACTACATAAGGAAATTCTGCACTCACTAGCATAAGGGTAAGCCCGTCGAGCTGGGGGACTGGGCAAATCTTTACTTATGGGCATTAGGATAAGCGACAGCGAATTTTACACTTGTAAAGGATAGGAAAAGGGTCTTGAAGAATTCTGTTCTTAAAAGCTTTGAACAAAGCTGTCGAACAAGACGAGTTAGAGAATACACTTTTGTATTTTCATGAGTTCTTACAGAGTGTACTTCTAAGCAAGTGTGCAATAAAATTTGAGAATTCTATATTATATAGACCTAGACAACTATGCTCTTATATTTACAATGCTTAGAGAATTCTGTAGTTAGGAACACTCAGGGAAGCAATCTTAGAGAATTCTATACTTAGGACTTTTAGAGAATTTTAAGCTCACTAAAATGAGGGTAAGAGAGTATAGGAATTATTACTTATGAGACAGAGTATTCTGCACTAAGAAGCTTGCCTACTTATGAGACTTAGCGAATTCAGTACTTACGAGATGGAGGGTCAACCTATCGAGCAAAAGACTTTAGAGAATACTCTGCATAATGCTTACGAAGCAGAGGGTGAGCCTATATAACTAAAGACTTGAGGGAACTATACTGTACTGTCTTAGAAGGAGCTGTACTTACGAGGCAGAGGGTGAGCTTGTCGAGCGAGCAGAGTTTGTACAAGAGCTTTTGTTGTTGACCCCAGGAACTCGGTGCGCTCTTCTGTGACTAGCATCTTTGGAGGGCATCCCTTGGTACATCCTTCCATCACTGGGATTGTGCGCAATTTTTCTGTAAAAAAGAAATAAATGGTATTGTACGTACGTATGTATATGCATACTTATATCAGACGCAAAATAAATAATATCAAGCATGCATAAATACACGCATGCATCATAAGTACACACATACATACCTACATACATACACACATACATACGTACGTACATAGACACATACCTGCAAACACGTGATTATATCAAAATAAGCACTTTACCATATGTGAAAACATGAATAATTTTTACCCCAACCGGGACTTTAACCTAGGACATATAACTGGTATATCAAGATGCTACCAACTACACCACAGAAGGTCTAAAAGGAAAACACATCTTACAGCTTTTATTTGCTATACTAGGGATGAACTTATTCTATCTTAGTGCCACTCTGTTCATATTACAGTTTCCCCCAACCTCACTCGTGGCTTCGTTTTCGCATATAATTCAACTCCCAATCTCATTCGGGACCAACAGTAATCAAATAAGCATATACCCATATGTGAAAACATTTATCCCGACCTGGACTTGAACCTAGGACATATTATTACTATGCCAAGGCGCTACCAACTACACCACAGAAGGTCTAAAAGGGAAACACACCTTACAGATTTTATCTGCTATACTAGGGATGAACTCATTCTATCTTAATGCCACTCTGTTCGTAGTACAGTTTCCCCCAACCTTACTCGTGGCTTCGTTTTCGCATCTAATTCAACTCCCAATCTCATTCGGGACCAACAATAATCAAATATGCACATTGCCATATGTGAAAAAATAATTTTTTACCCCAAGCAGGACTTGAACCTATGACATATAATTAATATGCCAAAGCGCTACCAACTACGCCACTGAAGGTCTAAAATACAAACACACCGAGTGAGGTTGGGGGAAACTGGAATATGAACAGAGTGGCATTCAGATAGCATGCGCCCATCCCTAGTATCGCAAATAAAAGCTGTAAGGTGTGTTTCCCTTTTAGACATTCTGTGGTGTAGTTAGTAGCGCCTTGGCATATATTATATATCCTAGGTTCAAGTCCCAGTCGGGGTAAAAATTATTCATGTTTTCACATATGGTAATGTGCTTATTTTATTATTCTTGGTACCGAATGAGATTGGGAGTTGATTTAAATGCGAAAACGAAGCCACGAGTGAGGTTGGGGGAAACTGTACTATGAACAGAGTGGCATTTAGATAGAATACGTTCATCCCTAGTATAGCAGATAAAAGCTGTAATGTGTGTTTCCCTTTTAGACATTCTGTGGTGAAATTGGTAGTGCCTGGGCATAGTTATTATATGTCCTAGGTTCAAGTCCAAGTAGGGGTAAAAATTATTCATGTTTTCACATATGGTAATGTGCTTATTTGATTAAAGTTGGTCCCATATGATATTGGGAGTTGAATTAAACGCGAAAACGAAGTCACGAGTGAGGTTGGGGGACACTGTAATATGAACAGAGTGGAATTCAGATAGGATTTGTTCATTCCTAGTATAGCAGATAAAAGCTGTAAGATGTGTTTCCGTTTTAGACCTCCTGTGGTGTAGTTGGTAGCACCTTGGCATAGTAATTATATGTCCTAGGTTCAAGTCCTGGTCGGGGTAAATATTATTCACGTGATTGCATATATATGTTACCAGAAATTAGATATAAGTATGTGTTTAGAAAACTATGCAACTTGTGTGAAGTCTAATCTTGAACATACTGCTCCTTTATGTAGTATGCTCATTGCAAGTGCATTAACATTAACAAGTTGCTACAAGACAGGGTATGATGTAAGCAGGAATTAGATTTACCATCCCTAGATGCTGAAAGAACAAAAGCTGATATTGCAATGAATTTTGACGAAGTCAGTTAAGTATGATAATCTTTTATTAAAGTTCATGAACTAGAGGTCATAAAATGAAACATAGTAAATATTCTCTGCAGGATTTTAGAAGGAACATTTCTTTTGTAACTGATAATTGGGATTTTTATGCCCTTCAATGCTCGCAGCCATCCTGAATCGCTGAAATATGAGGATAAGCATGTACTACATCACTACTGCAACCACTTGATCAAGGGGTCATGAAGTGTGTGATGGGGATGCTACTACCTCAATGAGTGCAACTTGCTTAAAGGGTAGAGGGTAGCGGGATGCCTAGTAGATCGGCGGTAAAAACTAACTCTTTGATATGTAATGCGGAGTGGTCATACGGTATGCAGCTGCATCCAGTATGGCCACTCACATGAGATGATTTGTGTCAGTTCTTGCTGCCGACCTGGTAAGCAACCCTCTAACCTCGAAGGAAATCACACTCAGTGTGGAAGTAGCCTCAGAGATGGAATTGCTACTTACATAAATATACATTCTGTAGGATTTAAGAAAAGTATGACAGGTGTCAGTATATTAGAAAACCGAAGAGGAGATAGGAAGGCATTAACATAAGGCTTTTTTTCCCTAAGTGCATCCAGGCTTTCAAATGAAAACGCAAATAATAATAATAATAATAATAATAATAATAATCTATATATAGATAGATAGATAGATTATTATTATAATATACTACTACTACTACTACTACTACTACTATTACTGCTACTACTACTACTACTTATAATAATAATAATAATAATAATAATAATAATAATAATAATAATAATAATAATAATAATAATAATAATAATACCACTTGTGTGGCACGATCTGCAGAAATTTTCTTTCATTTCATATACCTGATTAACGCCATACAGCGCATCAGTAAATTTTAAGTTTTCTCTCTTAATTGAACTGTAAATAATAAGATATGATATATACTGCTTAATTTGAATATCGTAGAATGTATGTAATGCCTTCAGCTTGAAGTACATGAAGCGTGTGTGATTCATTTTGCAAAGACTTTATTCTTTTGTTTCAAAATTTGTTTAAATGTTTCTTGATCTATGTACTTGACTGACACTGTTATGCACAATAAATTTATTGAAAAACAAATAACCTTGTTGTTTTTTGTTGTTGTTGTTGTTGTTTGTATTATTATTATTATTATTATTATTATTATTATTATTATTATTATTATTATTATTATTATTATTATTATTATTATTATTATTATTATTATTATTATTATTATTATTATAAAAAGCTGTACTTACGTCAAAGCCCAGGCCGTTGGTGAAATGCATAGAATAATAATAATAAAAAAAGAGAAAAAAACGAAACACTTCTAATTGAGATAATGTTGAGATAATTATGAATATCACCTTACCTGTATCAGTAAGCAGAAGAGCAGGTAGAGATATAGGTGTCCCATCAACTTGGAATGTCCAGAAATGAAAAGTGGCTTGGTGTTTGAACTCGCTCATAAGTTGACTTGGGTGTAGATTCTTGGGCAGTGTCATGTCTTCTAAACGGAAGGGAAGCTTCTTGCGTTCCTGGAAATAAATTCAATATATATATATATATATATATATATATATATATATATATATATATATATATATATATATATACATCTACCTTGTTTGTTTCCCCCTTTAATTGGGGGTAGCCGACATAAAAAAAAAGAAAACAATAAGGGGATTACTTTGCTCTATGGGCAATGACGAGGGAGCTAGCGACCGTTCAGATGGCACTGCTGGAGTGCCACAGCCCATCCTCCCGGCTCTTCCACAACCTGTGTCGCTTCACAACTACCAACTCCCCTATTGCCCCTACCACAAGGCTACCTCTGTAAGATGCAGCCCCGTGGTAACAGCAGATGCCCATCAGAGCTGCGTCACAATCGCTTGCCACTCATTCCTATTCCTAGCGCGCTCACTTGCCTCCCTCACATCCATCCTCCTATCATTCAGGGCTCTCCTTACCTCATCCATCCACCCAAACCTAGGCCTCCCTCTAGCATTTCTCCCATCAACTCTCGCATTCATCACCTTTTTCAGCAGTATTTCATCATCCATCCTTTCCACATGGCCAAACCATCTCAGAACATTCATATCTACTCTACTTGCAATTTCTCTCCTCACACCCGATCTTGCTCTCTCACCACTTCATTCCTGACCATATCCAACCAAGATATACCAATCATACTCCTCAGGCATTTCATCTCAAACACATTTAGTTTCCGTCTCTCACTTACTTTTATACCCCATAACTCTGATCCATACATCACAGTTGGCACAACAACTTTCTCATACAAAACTTTCTTAACATTCATTTCCAACCCTCTATTCTTCATCACTCCTTTCAACACACCCAACACTTTACATCCTTCATTCACTCTGTGACACACATCTGCTTCCACTCCACCCTTTGCAGCTATAACCGAGCCTAAATACTTAAACTGATCAACTTCCTCAAGTGTCTCTCCATTCAACATAACATTCAATCCAGCACCATCCTCATTCCTTGTACACCTCATAACCTTACTTTTTCCCACATTCACTCGCAACTTCCTCCTCTCACACACCATTCCAAATTCTGACACTAACTGACACAGCTTCTCCTCTGAATCTGCCACCACCACAGTATCATCTGCAAACAGCAACTGATTCATCTCCCACTCATTATCATCCCCATCTACCTTTCTCAAACCTCGACCACGCACTCGCTCATTCACCTCTCTTACGACTCCATTAATATACAAATTGAACAGCCATGGTGACATCACACATCCCTGTCTCAGTCCCACACTCCTGGAAACCACTCACTCACTTGATTTCCTACCCTAACACAAGCTCTACTGCTCTCATACAAACTCTTCACTGCATGCAACAATTTACCATTAATTCCATATAATCTCAAAACATTCCACATTGCTTCTCTATCACTCTATCATACGCTTTCTCCAGATCCAAAATTGCAAAATACACATCCTTACCCTTTGCTAAATATTTCTCACATAACTGCCTAACTATAAAAATCTGATCTATACAACCTATACCTCTCCTAAAACCAGTCTGCACTTCCACGATCACATTTTCTGTCTTATCCCTTATCCTATTAACCAGTATCCTACCATACACTTTTCCTACCACACTCAACAAACTTATACCCCTAAAATTACTGCATTCTTACAAATCTCCCTTACCTTTGTATAGGGGGGCACTATACAAGCAATCACCAATTCCACTGGCACCATTGACAACAAAAAGCATATATTAAACACTCTCACTAACCATTCCAATGCAGTCACACCCTCTTCTTTCAACATCTCTGCTCTCACACCATCCAATCAAGGTGCTTTACCTGCTTTCGCTTCATACAATGCCCTTTTCAACTCCTCTCTTGTAATCTCTCTCTCATTTTCATTTCCCATTACTGGCACTTGAACACCCCCCACTGCCATTATAGCTGCCTCTCTATCTTCCTCAACATTCAGCAAGCACTCAAAATATTCTGCCCATCTTTTCCTTGCATTGTTCCCTCTTAACATCCGTCCATTCACATCTTTCTCTGTCTCTTCCATCCTCGATCCACCCTTCCTTACTCTCTTCACTTCTTTCCAAAACTTCTTTTTATTCTCCTCATATGACCTACTAAAATCCTGTCCCCACCTAACATTTGCCAACCTCTTCTCTTCCTCTACCTTCCACTTGGTTTCCACATTTTTCTCCATATATCTTTCATACTTCTCCCTACTTGTACACTGCAGCCATTCCTCAAAAGCCCTCTTTTTCTCTTCCACCTTCATTTTCATCCCTTCATTCCACCACTCACTGCCCCTCCTCATGCCACCTCCAACAAACCTCTTTCCCCACACATCACTTTCAATTCCCACAAAACATTCTTTCATCAACCCCCATTCCTCCTCTAACTCCCCAACTTCTCTTTCCTTCACCCTATCATATGCCACTTCCAACCTGTCCTGATATTCCTGTCTCTTCCCTGGCTTTTTCAACTCTTCCACCTTCACCATTTCCCTTCTACATCCCCCCACTCTATTTCCCCACTCTTTTGCTACTACCACTTTTGCTTCAACCAAAAAATGATCAGGCATCCCAGCAGCCACACCCCTAAATGCATGCACATCTTTCACTCTACCAATCATGCTCTTTGCTACCAACACATAATCCATCAACGTTCTTTCTTTCACTCTTCCATTTGCCACTCTCATTCATGTATGCTTATTTATTAACTTCTTCTTCAAAAAACTATTACCTATCACCAACTCTTGCTCCTCACACATATCTAACAGTCTCTCGCCACTCTTATTCCCACCTGGTACCCCATACTTTCCTACAACACCTTCTATCTCTCCATCACCCACTCTGGCATTCAAGTCACTCAACACAACTACACAGTTCTTTCTACTCAGACCATCCACACACCTAGTTAACTCATTCCAGAATTCATCCCACTCTTCCTCACTTCTCTCACATCCTTGCCCATATGCACTAACAAAAGCCCAACATTCCCTACCTATCCTAGCCCTCACTCACATCAGTCTAGATGACAATTCTTTCCATTCCACTACCTTATTTACCATCCATTCACTCAGCTATAATGCCACACCTTCTCTCGCTATCCCTCTTTCAACCCCAGACACCCTACCTGTCACATCACCAAATGCCACTTCCCCTTTTCCTTTCACCTTCGTCTCACACAATGCCAATACATCCATCCTCCTCCTACCAAACATATATCCAATCTCACATCTTTTGCTCTCTATCGTACTACAACCACGCACATTTAGACACCCCAAAACTAGAGTTTGGGGAGAAGTTATTCTCCCCCCTACTCCCCTTCTTCTTTGACGTCTTGCAGGAGGTTAATATAAGTGGGGGGGATTGCTAGTCCCCTCGCCCCTTCAACTTTTAGTCGCCTCTTACGACACTCAGAGAATACGTTGGGGCTATTCTTTGATGCTGTGCCCGCCACCACAGGGCACTATATATCTATCTATCTATTTATCTATCTATCTATCTATCTATCTATCTATATATATATATATATATATATATATATATATATATATATATATATATATATATATATATATATATATGATATAAAAGAGGCAGAACATGCTCTGTTGCCAAAAATATGAGTGACCTCCAGATATTAACACAAATAAATATAGAAATGATACAGCAATGGCCACATATGCTTTCTCAGGAACATAAAGGTGGCCATTTAGACAAGAACAGATAAATAAATGAATACCTTAATAAAGGCACCATACAGTATGTCAGCAAATATAAAAGTAGCCTTAAGACACAGGGACAAATAAACACTTGAGTGGTATAGTAGAGGCAATGTACAGTTTTTGATTAAACATATAGATGGCCTTTAAACACAGAGACATAATTTAAATTGTAAAGACAGTGTATACCTTCTCAGGAAATATAGGGTTTGCTTTCAAAACACAGGATCCTATGAGCATGTGTATGAAATAGCTAAGGCATAGTTTGCTTCCTTAACAAAGATAAGGATGGGCTTTAGACACAGTTACCAAGATATATATAAATGTTAAAGTAACTTCAGTGCATGCTTTCTCGGCAAACATGAGGGTAGCCCTCATCTATCTATCTATCTACCTTGGCTGTTTCCCCCATTGGGGGGTAGCCGACATAAAAAAAGGAACAATACGGGAATTACTTTGTTCTATGGACAATGACAAGGGAGCTAGCGACAGTTCAAATGGCACTGCTGGAGTGCCACAGCCCAACCTCCCGACTCTTTCACAGTGTGTATCGCTGTATAATGCCAACCCCCTTACTGCCCCTACCACAGGGCTACCTCTGTAAGATGCAGCCCCATAGTAACAGCATATGCCCATCAGAACTGCATCACAATCGCTCGCCATTCATTTCTATTCCTAGCACGCTCACTTGCTTTCCTCACATCCATCCTCCTATCATTCAGGGCTCTCCTTACTCCATCCATCCACCCAAACCTAGGCCTCCCTCTAGCATTTCTCCTTAGTAAATGCATACAAGCTTTCTCATAGAACGTAAAGCTGCCCTTCCAACATGTGGACTAAGAAATATTTAGAGGTACAGTATATACATCATGTATATGAGGCCTAAACTTGAATACCAACCACGTTTCTTGCATCTACGCCTGAAAAATATAAAGCTTAAAGCTGGCTTCAGAAATACCAGATATCACTTATGAGGAGAAGGATGAAGGAATTAGATATATCACCACTTGCAACTAAAAGAATATGATGTAATATTGTAGCAGTGTTTATATTTCTTTACGACCTTGTTACACTTTATAAGGGTCAAAGCTCTGAATAGAAGGGCTCTATAGCTAAAGATGATAGTTTAAATCTTTGTAAAACAGCTCCTTTACAGGATGCAAGAAATTGCCTTTTTTTTTTTTTAGTGTAAATGCATTTGTAATTCATATTTGTCAAGAAAGGTGTGCTTTTGTGGAGACAATAGTTTTCGTTTATGATTTTGTATAATTTGGATCTGGTAACACTGTGAACGGGATGTTGTTTACATTTTGGGCAAGAACGTTTTGGGCATGGAGAGCAGTGCTTGTTGGGTTGTCAAGTTGGTTGAGTTGTGTGATGGATTTGCTTTACTGGTTGAGTTGTGAGCTGGAATTGCTTTATCACTGAGTTGTGGAGGTTTAGCGGGAGCTCCCAGTGTAGGTGTTGATTTCTTTTTGTATGTGGTGGTTTAGAGAAAGGGGGCAAGAAATCGGGGTTTGAACAGTTGTGAGTGGACTAACTTCCAACACGTGCGGGTGGAGTTAAGTTGAGGTAAGTGATATATATTATTTTTTTATCTCAACCAAAAGCTATCTAGGCTGTCTAAAAATCACTATGGCTGGAAAAGGCAAATTGTGTGGTGAAATGATGAAATCATTTGATGGCCAAAGTGATGTGGTGTTCTGGCTAAAAAAGGCCGAGTTGGTGGCGAGATTAGTGGATATTAAGGATTTAGTCAGTTTTATACCTTTGTACCTGGAAGGAGATGCTCTGGCTCTGTATCTCGAAATGAGTGATGATGATCAGCTAGATGCCAAGAAGATTGAGAGCAGATTAAAGTTGGCCTTCTCACAAGGGACATTTGAGGCCTATGGAAGGCTTAGGAAGACACACTGGACAGGTGAGCAAGTGGATGTTTTTGCAAACGAGATCAGCCGATTAGCAGGACTGGCAGGATGGAAGGGAGAGGGTCTGGAGTGGTCCATAAAGCTGGCATTTGTAACTGGTTTCCCAGACTGGATCTCCATGGAACTTCAGCAGACAATGGATGTTGAAACATTAGATATGACTGGGCTAATTGCAAGAGCTAGAGTGCTAGCATCAGGTGGTGGGGGTGAAGAAGTTGCAGCAGTTGCAGTCAGAGGATCTTCACTGATGGTACGGCAGCAAAGGTTGCAGTTGCCGGGGGTCTCGCCATTACAAGGCCAGCAAGGAGGCAGAAAAGGAGAAAGTAAGATGTTCAAAGGTCGCTGTTACAGGTGCAGTGGGCCTCATATGGGAAGAGAGTGCAAGAAGCCACAACCACCCATAATGTGCTTCAAGTGTGGGAAGGAAGGTCAGTTTGCAAGGCACTGCGAGCAGGGAAATGGGCAAGGGGGAGCTGCTGCGCCGGAAACTACCCCCTCAGACAATCAAAGGCATTTCCATCTTCATTGCAAGTGATCAGTGTTAGCATGGGAGGAAGGAAGGTGAGGGTACTTGTTGATTCAGGTTATTCCATTATAGTGTGTGCTTCTCAATTGGTGGGGAAATGCGCAGTGCAGGAAAAAGGGTTAGTAATGGTGGATGGAAGACAGACTGAATGTTAGGGCAGAATAGAGATAGAGTTGACAGTGCAAGGAATACAGCTGAGAACTACAGCAATTGTAATTGCTAAGGTGATAACTGGTATAGATGTAGTAATGGGAATGGATATGATTAACAGACTGGGAGTGTGGCAATTTGTGATGGATTTGCAGATTCTGGCAATGTGCTGGTACCAGTGAACATTTCGCAAGTAGTGAGAGGCAGGATAAGGTGTGCAGTGACAGTTGTGAATGCAGGGCTGGAAAGGGTGGCAGGAAAAGTGAAAGCCAAGGAAAATGGGAAGTTGATAGGAGAGCTAACCTCAGAACTGAAGGCCAGTCTGTGCAAGATCGTGGACAAGGATTTCATTGCAGAGTTTGGCAGTACTAAGTGGGTGGTGGAGTGGTATTTGAAAGAGGGGCTGCTGGTGTTAAAGAACAAGGTGGGCTGCTATGAGAGTGCAATGAGAGAGAATGTCAGGAGAGAATTTGACCAAGAAGTGGATCGATGAAGGCATACTGGTGCCATGGTGGACAAGAACAAAGTTCGGCCAGAATTGGACTACCGCGAACTTAACCAATATGTTATGTCTCACACTGGAGATGACGCTACTGATGTTTGCAGTGAGATGCTGAGGGAGTGGAGGCAGATGAGTGGGGCCTCTGCTATAATTGATCTTAAGTTGGCTTACCTGCAAGTCCACGTTGCAGAAGTACCAACTCATGAATTATGGAGGTAGGACATACTGCCTAACGAGGCTGGGCTTCTGACTAAGTTCAGCACCAAGAATCATGACCAAGATCATCAAGACAATATTAAGCAGGTGGAAAGGAATGGAAGCGACCACAAACTCATATATAGACGATATATTGGTAGAAGAGACCAAGGTTACTGTATCGGAAGTTGTGGAGCAGCTGTGTCTGTATGGGCTGGCTACGAAGCCACCTGAGCCACTAGAAGGGGGAACTGCTTTGGGTCTGAGATTGGTAAGAGGGAAGAATGGTGATCTCATTTTCCGTAGGGGTAATGAGCTCCTGGAAATGCAGCAAGACTTAAGTAGGAGAGAGCAGTTTTCTGTGTGCGGAAAACTGGTAGGCCATTATCCTGTTGCAGGTTGGTTACGGGTAGCTTGTAGTTATATAAAGAGGAGAGCAGAGGGCATCAGATGGGAAGACAAACGATGGAGATGCTGCAAGTGATTATAAGAAGAGTGCAACAAGAGGACCCAGTGAGAAGGAGATGGTATGCCCCGAAGTCAGGTAAGGGTATTGTGTGGTGCGATGCGAGCAGTATTGCCATAGCACTAATCTTAGAGATTGACAATGAGACCGTGGAGGATGGTGCATGGTTGAGGAAGAAAGAGGACTATAACCATATCAATGTGGTGGAGTTGGATGCTGTAATGAAAGGAGTCAATCTAGCTGTGAAGTGGGGACTGCGAAATGTTGAGGTGAAGATGGACTCGGCGACAGTATTTGGTTGGTTGAAGTTGACTGTAACAGCAGACCACAGGATTCGGACGAAGGGAGCCTCGGAAATGATAGTTAAGCGCTACCTGGGAACCTTGTGAGAGCTGATAGTGGAGTTTGGGATGGAGTTGTGCCTATGTTTTGTTCCGTCGGAGAAGAATATGGCAGATGTGTTAACTAGGGTGAGGAAGGCCTGGTTAGGAATTCCGGATGAGATGTCTGAAGAGGTCAGAGTATGTTGTGCAGGAGAGTCGAGTGTGGAGGACTTACATCAAATGCACCACATGGGAGTCAATAGGACTCTGTTTGTAGCAAGGAAGGTTGATCTAGGAGGCACAAGAGACAAGATCCGGCAAGTAGTTAGGCGATGCGACAAATGCCAGTCGATCGATCCTCTGCCAGTTGCGCATGAGGCCGGGGGGCTTAGAGTGGAAGACAATTGGAAGAGATTGGTGGTTGATGTAACACACTACAGTCAAGGTTTGTATTATTCTATGGTTGATTGCAGACCAGGCAGAGTGGTCATTTGGAGAGAGCTAAGAGCAGAAAATGGAGAGGAAAAGCAGGAGTGTTGAATGGGATGTTTTTAGAGAGGGGGTCTGTTGATGAAGTATTGATAGACAACAGTACAGCCCTTTGATCACAGGCTTTCAAGGAGATGCTTGACAAATGGAATATCAACCACTAATTTAGAGCTGCGTATCGGCCTAGTGGGAATGGAACTGTGGAGCGACATCATCGACCAATCAATGCCATGGCGGAGAGAGCTCAGGTGTCGCCAGTGGAAGCAGTCTTCTGGTATAATGTTCCCAAGGTCGGGTCAGGATGAAGGAACTGTGCCACAAAAAGCTGTCTTCAAGTATGAGTAGTGACATCCAAGCAAGGTACCAAAGATGGATAAAGTAGATGAAGGGGCAGGGTCCATCAAGATTGGAGATGAGGTGTGAGTAAAACCGCCAAACTCAAGATGCACGTCGCAGTGGGGAAGGGGTACTGTGACCAATGTGAATTCCCTAAATAATGTCTCAGTAGATGGGATGCCTCGGCACGTTCTGGATATTAGAAGAGTGGTGGCCTCGTCTACTGAGGATGAAGGGTCATTTGAAGTACAGGAGAATAAAGTTCCACGGCAGCAGAACTGAGAAAGATGACGACAAGTGTGGATGAGAGGTTATGTGGAGGGATCGTCGAGCGGGGGGAGTGCTGAGAGGTGGATGGCCATCTCTTGGTGGGGGGAGCTGGTGGCACTCATAGTGAACTTAAGATCAAGGGGTGTGTGGTTCTGTGGAGACAATAGTTTTCGTTTATAATTTTGTATAATTTGGATCTGGTAACACTGGTTGGCAACACTGTGAATGGGATGTTGTTTACATTTTGGGCAAAACGTTTTGGGCATGAAGAGCAGTGCTCTTGGGGTTGTCGAGTTGGTTGAGTTGTGTGATGGATTTGCTTTCCTGGTTGAGTTGTGAGACGGAATTGCTTTATTATTGAGTTGTGGAGGCTTAGTGGGAGCTCCCAGCGTAGGTGTTGATTTCTCTTTGTATGTGGTGGTTTAAAGAAAAGGAGCAAGAAATCGGGTTATGAACAGTTGTGAATGGACTTTTGACTTCCAACACGTGCAGGTGGAGTTACGTTGAGGTAAGTGATATATAGTATTTTTTTTATCTCGACCACATAAGGTTATTGTAAATGCTATCAGCATTCATAGAGTTGAGGGAAGATATGCTAAAGGTCATTAATTGAAAAAAAAAAGAAAACTCAAACAAAAGGGAGACTGGATTTTATGAGCATGCGGTTCTTTCCCTTAAGTAA
>JAXCGZ010011523.1:2500-55000 GCA_037179515.1 Halocaridina rubra
CTCATGCAGACTATTTAGATATTCCTGAAGTTCTCTACCATTGTTCTCGTTTCTCCATTCAGACACTGAGTGTCTTACTCTAACCCTCTGTTCCCTTCCTTCTAAGTAAGTTTTTATCCATTCCAAAACATTGCCACCTATTCTAGCCATTGCTTGCAGCTTCCTAATAAGTCTCCCATGTGGAACAGTGTCAAATGCTTTCTGGAAGTCTAGGAATATGCAATCTGCCCAGCCCTCTCTTTCCTGTTTGAGTTGGCTTACCTCATCATAAAATTCCAATAAGTTTGTTATTGTTGATCTACCTTCTCTGAAGCCATGTTGCCTCACTGACAAAAAGTTGAAGGATTCCAAGTGAAGAGAGATATGTTTCCTTAGTAGTTTCTCCATAACTTTGTGTTTATACATACATATACAGCTTTAGAACTAGTGGTTATTGTTTGAATGTCCGTAAGAAAACTTCTTTGCAGGATGTAAGGAAGTACTTTATTAGTTTTTTTATGAGTGACACCGGGACAGGTAAAAACTGCCCTCATCAATAAAGGCCTGGCCACAAGAAAATACCAAGACGAAAGAAAAGGGTTAAGGACAAGACAGAGATGAGGCTGATGACTGGGATTCGTTAAGCGAGGAATTAGTTAATGCTAACTGCATACATAGTATTAAGGGCAAATATGATAAGTATCATTAATTGGAACCATAAAAAAAACTAATAACAAAAAGACAAATAAGGAATCCATACTTCCCATTTCAATCCGTGTATTAGGTGTCTAAAAGGGATCAACCATCCTACAACTCAGCATTACTCTCGATTACAAACCACTATAGGTTGAGAAGTTATACATAAACATATGTAAATATTAATTAGAAATATCAATAAAGGAAAAACAACAAAAATGAAATAAAATAACAATATTATTAAAGGAAAAAAGTCTCACACTGTTCTTGACAACAGCTAGGAAGCAGGAATTTTTGGGAGGCAGGGGGGGTGAGCTTAGTGGTGGGGGAGGAGGAGGGGGAGGAGGAAAACTTACTTTATTTAGCAACTTTTTTTTTATGATTGTAACACCAGGACGGGCAAAAAAAAAAAAATTATCAAATAAAACAGCCCTCATCGGGCCTGGGCACGAAGAATACATAAAGAGAAACAGAGATGGAGAGTGTAATGACTTGTCAGATGTGAAGGGATAATAAAAGATGTGTGATAACTATCCAGGAATATTCAGTGTAGCTGTAGGCATAGAAAGAGAACCGTAACTGAAGGAAGACTTTAACATCGAACTGTCCTGGACAGACCTATTTAAGTTCAAAAAACCTTCAGCTGTATTTACAAAATCTTAAAATTTAAGTTATTTTCACTGCAGTAATAATAATAATAATAATAATAATAATAATAATAATAATAATAATAATAATAGTATATGATATAAGAGAGAGAGAGAAAGAACTCAGGCTTCTATCTCATAGATACTGACTGGCATGTTTTAGAAGGGGTTTTAGGTAGGTTTAGCAGTTAAGATATTATTATTTTTATTATTATTATTATTATTATTATTATTATTATTATTATTAATATTATTATTGAATGAGCGAGTGCGTGGTCGAGGTTTTAGAATGGTAGATGGGGATGATAACGAGTGGGAGCTAAATCAGTTGCTGTTTGCAGATGATACTGTGGTGGTGGTGGCAGATTCAGAAGAGAAGCTGTGTCAGTTAGTGTCAGAATTTGGAATGGTGTGTGAGAGAAGGAAGTTGCGAGTGAATGTGGGAAAGAGTAAGGTTATGAGGTGTACAAGAAATGAGGATGGTGCCGGATTGAATGTTATATTGAATGGAGAGACACTTGAGGAAGTTGAACAGTTTAAGTATTTAGGCTCGGTTATAGCTGCAAATGGTGGAGTGGAAGCAGCTGTGTGTCACAGAGTGAATGAAGGATGCAAAGTGTTGGGTGCGTTGAAAGGAGTGATGAAGAATAGAGGGTTGGAAATGAATGTTAAGAAAGTTTTGTGCCAACTGTGATGTATGGATCAGAGTTATGGGGTATGAAAGTAAGTGAGAGACGGAAACTAAATGTGTTTGAGATGAAATGCCCGAGGAGTATGACTGGTGTATCTCGATTGGATAGGGTTAGGAATGAAGTGGTGAGAGCAAGAATGGGTGTGATGAGAGAAATTGCAGCCAGAGTAGATATGAATGTTCTGAGATGGTTTGGCCATATGGAAAGGATGGCTGATGAAAGACTGCTGAAAAAGGTGATGAATGTGAGAGTTGATGGGAGAAATGCTAGAGGGAGACCTAGGTTTGGATGGATGGAGGGAGTAAGGAGAGCCCTGAATGATAGGAGGATGGATGTGAGGGAAGCAAGTGAGCGTGCTAGGAATAGGAATGAGTGGCGAGCGATTGTGACGCAGCTCTGATGGGCATCTGCTGTTACCACGGGGCTGCATCTTACAGAGGTAGCCCTGTGGTAGGGGCAGTAGGGGAGTTGACATTTATGAAGCGACACAGGTTGCGGAAGAGCCGGGAGTATGGGCTGTGGCACTCCAGCAGTGCCATCTGAACGGTCGCTAGCTCCCTCGTCATTGCCCATAGAGCAAAGTAATCCCCTTATTGTTTTTTTTTATGTCGGCTACACCCCAATTAAAAGGGGAAACAGCCAAGGTAGATAATTATTGTTATTATTATTATTATTATTAAACACAAAGAAAACATTAGCCTTTGCGCTATAATCTCTCTTTCTATCATACGTATTATTATTATTATTATTATTATTATTAGTCTTGTTGTTTTTGTTGGTGTTATTATTATTATTATTATCCTCATTATTACTATTATTATTATTGTTATTATTATTATTATTATTATTATTATTATTATTATTATTATTATTATTATTAAAATCAAGGAAGACAACCTAAGTGCTTCTCTCTCTCTCTCTCTCTCTCTCTCTCTCTCTCTCTCTCTCTCTCCTCTCTCTCTCTCTCTCTCTCTCTCCTCTCCTCTCTCTCTCTCTCTCTCTCTCTCTCTCCTCTCTCTCTCTCTCTCTCTCTCTCTCTCTCTCTCTCTCTCTCTCTCTCTCTCTCTCTCTTTTCCGAGTTTGCAGGTGACATCGTACACCATTAGTGCAATCTTTTGACGGGAAAACGAAACAGCTGTAAAATTTATCGCCGTTGCATTAAAATATTGAAATATCAGTGAAGCGACGAAGTGCGGGGCAGTGGAAAACGGGGATCCCCTGTATAAACTGTATAGTTCTCTTGATGTGTAATATGAATTAAATGGAAAGAACCTGATATTTATCTTTTGTTTTCAGAGCAGACTTTTGGATCATTGATTTACTGATCAACCATAGCCATGGGTCACTCGGGTCATGGTAGTCATGGAAGTCACGGAAGTCATGGAAGCCATGGAGGTCACGGAAGTCATAGAATCAATTCAGGTCGTGAAGCGGTGGCCCCGGTAGCAATGGATAACGCGGCAGCGGAAAGTGCCGTGTTAGGTCATCATCACACGACTGATGCAACCTCTACGGGTATGATGCATGATATGGGGGGAATGTCGGTAAGCATATCTATCGAATATTTTTTGTGAATTTTATATATTTTAAGATATTTATGTACTTATACTTTTTTTGCTGGCCTATGTCTTTATTCTTCATTTCAATGTTCTGTTCTGTTATTTGACTATGCCTTGAACGATGCTAGTAAGCAATATAAATACACACTGCCCATCATGATAAAAGGAACCTCAGACTAATTCTGAGTGCAAGTTTTGAAGTAGGTGATAAGGTATCAAACTTTAAATAGCGCATGGCTAAATATTGTTAAGGTGTG
Organism: Halocaridina rubra; assembly: GCA_037179515.1. Classification (NCBI taxonomy): domain Eukaryota; kingdom Metazoa; phylum Arthropoda; class Malacostraca; order Decapoda; family Atyidae; genus Halocaridina; species Halocaridina rubra. Next base: position 6,331 of record JAXCGZ010011523.1, read on the forward strand.
CTAATCTAATAAACCTAATTTGAGATATTATCAGTTATTGGTATTTTTGACACGTGTAGTCACCATGGCTCAAGCGGTGGCATCCGCGACATTAAGGCTTCAGGTCGAGGGTTCGTGCCCCGTCACGATCTGAGGTTAGCAAGGGTATGCACTTAGGGTAACGAATCCATCTGCCAAAAAAATTCCTTCACAAGAAGGCAACTGTCCTAGCCCTTGGTAGAAAAGGGAGTCCGTGACATAAAACTGGATCGAACGAACGGTATTTTAGACACAAAAGGCAAATGTAATATACCTTTGTTTCAGATGTTTTTCCACTTTGGATATAACGAGGTCATTCTGTTTGAATGGTGGGATATTGATTCCATAGGCGGGCTGATTGGCTCCATGATTGGCATCTTCATATTTTCTATGCTTTACGAGGGACTCAAATATTGGAGGTGAGTCAAGAAAATAGAGAAATATGAATAAAAAAAAAGAATAATATTATTTATTAATTAGCTCATGTAAAAAAATATGAAATACTTATAACCATTTTGTATATTGTAATTTTTTTTATTGTATTGTAACGTCTTTCTGCTAATTCGCCCTGGTACTGAGCAGACATGAGACTTTCTTTTCTTTGTTCACTCATATCAGTTATTGAGAACAGGAATGAGCCACATAGATTAATTGCTGGAAGTGGATTTTAGAGATACACAACATCCTTCAAGTGTATAGCAATTAGTAGCAATGCTATGCAGCATAGCATCACTGTAGGAAGTGTTAAATAAATTTTGCAGTAAAATTTACGTATGAGCTACCATGTTTTTGTGTTAGGAACACTGAATATATTTTTTTTTTATATTTAAATAATTTTTTTTTATTGTCAGTGTGATGCTAGATTCCACCACAGCAGAAAAAGGGATGGCAGCAGAGTTTGGAATTTATTTACAATGAAAGGCATGGTTTAGCTGACATGCCTACATAGCATTTCATTACAGAAAAGTTTTGTTTTTCATTAAGAAGGTAGTTGGCATGCAGCAAAGATGAAGCAGAATATTTTGTGTATAATGCTCTAATATGAAATGCGGTCACCATAAAAGAGTGGTAGGACTCGTGACTTTGAGTCGTCAGGTTTAGGGTTCGTGGACTGCCAGGTTCTGAGGGTAATGGCCACACCTGCTAAAACCAAAGTCCTTCGCAAAAAGGCACTGTCCTTGCCCTCAGTAGGAAAGGGAGGCGGTGACATAAAACTGATTTCATCACATACTTTAATGTGAAACATGGAAATTGTCTGTATAGCACTGTAGGTTCCATTAAAAGTAGGTCGTATTGCAGAGAAATAGCTCTCTATACCTAAGACAAATAACCAGACCATTTTTCGGATATTTAGACTCCTTCAGAATGTGTGATCACCGTTTTCTTGCATTAATTCCACATAATGTTTACTGTTTCAGCACAAACTGCCGAGCACATTTTGAAATAATGCAATTGATCATCTGAAACAGATTTTTGTGACTTTTTTGATGAAACGTCAACAAAGCATTCTGAAATATATTCGTGCAGCTATTCTCACAGAAAATTTGCGGCTTTTTGATGGAAAGTCAGTGAAACATCCTGAGATATACATTTATGCACTGGTTGGTTTCTCCAAGCACCGATTGGCGTGAAATTGACGAGACTACTAATCATGTGCTAATCTGTCATCGTTTCTTACAGCTGGTTAATCTCTTACAGGGACCACCTTATGCGTAGAGCCATTGCGAAGCAACAGTACGTCGGAAACTCAGCCAAACCGCCATGCAGTGAAGAAAATAAAGAAATACAGTAAGACCATGAGATTTTAGATTGATTCATTTATTTCTTTAATCTGATGTGGGTGTCTTTAGTCAGTTTGTTTTGCTAATTAGTATGTTGTTGTTCACGACAGGGTTTACTTACTTTAAAGTTTACATTGAAATATATTTTACTGATAAATTAGAGTACAAATTTCAGTTTTGTAATAAGGCTTAGAAGTTTCTGTTGCTTGTATTTGACCTTTACAAAGAGAAAGTATAAGATTTACTGTGATATATGCTTTGATGTGTCCTCTCTAGAAATGAAATATTCCTTCGTGACTAAAGGCCGAGTGTGATGCAAGAGCAAAATTTGGTTTGAATGGGTGAGAAATTTATAAAGAGTTTTATAGTAATGTGAGGAAAATTTTATATTACTTCACGTCTTGGTTTGAATCAGTGAAGGGTTTATATAGAGTTTTGTAGTAATGTGAGGAAAATTAGTATGTACATTGCTTCAACGCGTTGAAATACATTTAGTGCTGTTTATGCCTGAGTTTGATCTATTATTTGAAGAAGAATTCTTTTTATCACTGTGTGATTGAAGTATATACATCAAAGTTTAAGGATTTTTTTGAAATGAGGGAAGGATATGAAATATCAGAGATTAAAAATTACTATTTCCTCTAATCTTGAATCAAAACTATGCCTTAAAGGGCAATACAGTGATCCCCCCATTATCGCGAGGGTTCGGTTCCGGGACCCGGCGCGAGACAGGAAAATCACGGAGTAGGATCAGCCTATATGTACATAGATATTTTAATTTATTTTTACGTTTACACCGTATAAACTGTATAAACCCTCCCTGTACTGTTAACAAACCACCCTTTACTTCAAAAATAACAGCATGCAAGCGTAAATTTATATGACATACTCATGTACATAGGTATTTTACAATTATTTTTACGTTTACTGTATAAACCCTCCCTGCACTGTTAAAAAACCACCCTTTACTTTATAAATAACAGCATGCAACGTAAATTTATATGTACGTGATAGGTAAATTTACCTTATCTGTTATGGTTAACATTTTCCTTTGCCACTTAGGCTCACTACTAAAAGCCTTAGAAGATGAAGGATGCTTGGGAGGCATTGCAAATGTTAAAATATGCGAGTAAAAAAATCACAAGCAAAACGTATTAATAAGCACAACGTTAACGGCGCACACGAGTGAGGCGAGACAATGGAAGATGGTGGAAGCCTTTGTCTGAAACGCTGATAGCGGTATCGTATTTTACGTGTTGCAATACTGTTAGTATTTATGTTTTTTACTATATTTTACTGTTTTATTATTCTTAGGCTAAGAAATACGTTTTTTTATCAATAGAATCTTGAAACTACTAGAAATATAAATATATATGCTAGCTCACGTAGCTGCGACCCCAATACATTGTACGCTATCGGACACAAGCAAAACGTTTAATAAGCACAACGTGAACGGCGCACACGTGAGTTAGACTGAACGAGCCTTTGTCCGAAACGCTGATAGCGGTATCGTATTTTACATGTTGCAATACTGTTAGTATTTATGTTTTTTTTACTATTTTTTACTGGTTTATTATTCTTAGGCTAAGAAATACTTTTTCTTATCAATAAAATCATGAAACTACTGGATATATAAATATATATGCTAGCTCACGTAGCTGCGACCCCAATACATTGTACGCTATCGGACACTATTTCGCATGATGCAATACTGTGAGTTATACTGTACGTACGTATATCTAAATTTATGTTTTTTACTATTTTTTACTGTTTTATTATTCGTAGGCTGGGAAATAAATTTTTTTTTATCAATTAGATAATGAAATATGTTTTTTTTTTTCAATAAAAAGTGAAAATACTGTGAATTTTTATTTTTTTAATATTTTAATATTTTTGCATATACCCAAAAAATAAAATAATAATTTGCCAAAAAAAAACCCGTGGTACAGTGAAAACGCGAACCAAGAAACGCGATCCAGCGGGGGATCACTGTAATTATATTTTTATTTATATATAAAAATGGTACATGCAGAAGAAAATAAAACTACTTTTTATTCAGTCATTGCTCTTTAGTAAATTAATTGTAATGGGCTTGTCATATTCACAAGCACAGACAGTTGTAAAAAATTATGATTTATAAATTGATTTAAGACTCGAAGTTTTAAATACTACCTCATTGTAAATGCATTAGGCTGTGTGTAGGACTGTAGTTTGTATAAAGAAATTGTGGTTTCATTGTTTTTGTTTTAGTCTTAATCATATGTAATTGTTATTTGATATGAGGTTTACATTTTCAGTAATTTTAGATTATTCTTGGTTTTAAAGTGGTTTAAGGAGGGAGGAAGAAAATTTTATCTGTTTTCCCCAGTTCCCCTGAATTGGGCAGAGCGAGGGGACTGAGAGTCCCCTCCTCTGTATTTTCTTTCCGCAAAGAGTTAAGGTATTTTGCTTTGACTGAGCCACCTCCCTTATAGGGGGAATGTGAGTCTTGTATATAGATAGATAAAGTGGCTTGAATTGTTAAGTCATCAAAATTTTTGGTTTTATGAGGATAGCGTATACTACTTTAAAAAAAATTTGGTATTATATGTTGGAAAATGTATGTTTGATACTTATTTGTTTGTCTTTTAACTTATCCCATAGGTATATGGAGCAGATTCTAATGCCTCCCCGGTAAGTTCTTAGTAACATTTTTATAATTTTTTTTTAAGCATTCTCTCGGGTCTTCTTATGGTTTTGGGTGCTTGTATTTCATGTTTAGCTTTTGCCTTTTCTTTGCGGAAATGGAGATAATAACTTTTTTTTATTTTATCTCCTTCCTACTAGATAAAAAGAGCTGAACTGCTTGTCAAGAGGTGCTCCTCACTCATGCTATGGTCGGTCATAAAGTCACAGGAAAAGTCACAAATATAGCTAGGAAAAAGAGTAACATATTAGGTTAGGTTAGGTCAAATTAGACCAGTGGTTCCTAACCTTTTTTTGGCCATGCCCGTCCTAAGCATCTCTAAAATCCTGATGCCCCACCTGTCAACCAAGACACGTGAGCGTGGGAAGGCGGAGGGTACCTTGTGAACCAATTACACATGTTCATACATACACACAAAATGTGTATATATTCATATTGTATATGCACTGTATGTATTAACACACACACACACACACACACATTCGAAATCACTAGAAAAAAATCCACTGTTAATAACATTCTCGAATTGCCCACCTTAAAAATCTAATTGCTCCTGTGGTGCGTGTGCCCCACATTGAGAACCATGGGGTTAGACTTTTTTACAGTGACTTTTTTTTCCTGTGACTTATTTACCTGGATTCCTTCATACAGCATGAAGAGCAGCTCTGCTCCATTGCTTGTCAGTGTGGAGAAAGCCACAAAATCTATCCTGAAGACATACAATATGGATGCTTTAGTTTATTAACATCAAATTTGCCACGTTATAATTTTCTTTTTTATTTTATGATCAACCTAATCCATTTCTCTTTTGGAAAGAGTACTCTTCTATTTTAATATTATTAATGTAATGAGTTATTTGATACTGTGTTTTGTTTGTTATTTTAAATGGCATATAGCAATATTTTTTGATTGAGCATAGTGGAATTTCTCATTTATCTAGACTGATTTTATTGCACAATTATTTTTTATAGCCTCAGCTTGATTGCATCTCTCTGCTGTTATAATCTACTATTTTAGAGATAGTATTAGAATTTGTTTTTAATTGACTTATATATAGTAATGCACTTTGAAATGCATGCATTATTAATTATGATGGAGCAGATATATGCATGAGAATGTTTGCCTTAGAAGAGTACTGTAATTTAAAAGAATTATTTTGTTTTGTAATCCTCCTTTTAGTAGAAAAACGTGATTGGTAACTTTTTCTTGTTTTTTTATGAGTGTGACACTGGGACAGGTAGAAACTGCCCTCATCAGTAAAGGCTGGGGCACGAGAAAATACCAAGACGAAGAAAAATAAATAATTGCTCTCCTACTGGAGGTGTATCACTTCCCTATTTTCTTTTATGGATATTTTGCCTATGATACAACGATTTGTGACCATGCCAATCAACTGTTTTTGTAATGAAATGAGAAACACTTCACATTTTAAAAAATATAAATGCTTGATTTTTATGAATCGTGATGGTACCTGGTTGTTTGTTTAGTTCCTTTTGTCTTTCTGGTGGAGGTTGGTGATATGATTTTGGCTGTGATTAGGTTGATATTGATATGTTTAAGTATCTCTTCAAGAAGTTATTATTCAGAACATCACTGATGTACATAAGCTGATTTTTTTTTTAACCACAGTGGTAGTCAGGGCATATGATCCTAGTCTCATATTAGATTTGTTTCCTTTGGCAAAATCCTCTCATCGTGTCTGTGAATTACCAAGTTCTACCCTTGGATTTTTTTATACTTTAACATCCTCTAGTTTTTGTTATGAAACCCATCCCATGACCAGTTTATTACGTACATAGACTTGTGAATTCAATCTTCAACTTTACCATGTTGACAATTTGTACCTTGAAACTAATGTTATTAGTGTTAGTGATATTATTACTTTTGATTTGAAATGCTTATTTCCTTCAGATTAATAAAAAAATAATGAAAATTTTTATTTCATTTCGACACCATATTCTCCGAAATCTAGTGATGTGTTCACAATTAACAAGAGGAAAAAAAATGTGGTTGAAGAAAACAGAGCTGCTTCATACCAATCTAACCTCACCCTATTTCCCAGTTTTTCTCTGGTACAAAACAAAAGGTCAGAAATGTTGAGATTTCAGACTTTCAGTCCCTTATGCGTTTAGTCAGCTCTTATACACGTAGGGAATATGATGAAATATCCTCTATTTACCACCACAAGAGATGATAATAGGAAATAAACTCTAATGTTTTAACTCATCCTTAGTTTCCCTTTCCAAGGGTAGGTTAAATGCAGAGATGCATAGGCATTCTTTATTTCCCTTTACAAGGGTAAGTTATACGCAGATATGTATAGGTATCACACTTTATATACCTGAAAATTTTGGTAATAGTAATTTACTGTTCTGTATAAAAATTTCTTTGTTATAAAAGCATGTTTCGTGACTGTGAAATGCCTATTTTTCTCTGCAGCATCCCATGTGCGAGAGGACAGTTGAAGATTTCCAATATATTTTCATTTAGCTCATGCCTCTCTCAGTTTTGTATCTGTCTTATATAGTGTACCGAAGACCAAAAGATATATTTTTTGTGCATGAGACTGTCATGCTGTCTTATGAGGTATGCATTTCTGCATTTACTCTTGATCTTTTAGTTAAATTTTACTAGCTTGAAATGCGTTGGTGTTGCTGTTTTCTGTTGTTGAACTTGGAGAGGAAAATGTCACTTGACTGGTTGCTGCAACTTTTAGAATGCAAAGTTGATTATCAAAAATTAAAAGAGACACATGAAAGTATGACCACAAGCATATGCTCATGATTAAGAGATGTGGAAACGATTTATTTTTGCTTATATTGCAGCATAGCCTGTAGATGTAGCTTCTCTTCAATCCTTGACTGGAGAAGGTTGTAAGTGTAAGGAAAAAATATTTTATGTATACTGTATATACACCCCTCCAGTACTCCCCTATCTCTACTAGCTCTTACAGTCCAGCAAACTCTAGTGCAATATGAGAGGTAAATTAAAGTTGCAATTTATTTATTTTTTTCCACAGAATCAACATGCTCAGCATAGAACACGGGATCCAGACATTACTTCATATATTGCAGATGGTTATGAGCTATTTCCTCATGTTAATTTTTATGACTTACAACGTTTGGTTGTGCATTGCGATCGTGGCTGGAGCTGCCGTCGGGTACTTCTTCTTCGGCTGGAGAAAGTCAGTCGTGGTGGAAATTACGGAGCACTGTCACTAGTAACTAATTGTAAGATGCTCTAATTTTTTCTTTTTTTTATTATGTTCTTATGGAAAATCTTATTATTGAATCAAGCAATGTTTCAACTTTTATATATATTGTATCTTCTTCTTCCTTCTTCTCCTTCTTCTCTCGCTTTTCCCATATCTATATGGGGTCGCGGTTTCTTATCAGCCTTTTCCACTCTCTCTTGTCCAGTGCTTCCCCTCCACTGAGGTCCTGCTCTCTCAAGTCGTCCCGTATACAGTCATCCCATCGTCTTTGTGGTCTCCCTCTTCCTCTCACTCTCTCCGCTTCTAGCTCCATCATCCATCTACCAATCCAATCTTCATCTCTCCTCATACAATGTCCATACCACTGAAGCCTTCTTTCTTGCATCTTCTTTCCCACTTGTGTCACCTTGGCTGTCCCTCTAATTCTCTCATTCCTGATCCTATCCCTCCTCGTCACACCCAACATCCATCTCACCATTCTCATCTCTGCCACTTCCATCTTCCTTTCTTGTGTTTTCTTAACAGGCCACATCTCCGAGCCATATATCATCGCTGGCCTTACCACTGCACGATATATCATGCCTTTCACTCTTGCACTAACCTTTCTATCACATATCAGTTTTGAGCATTTCCTCCAATTTTTCCATCATGGTTGTATCCTCCCATTTATTTCTCTATCCAGTTCAGCATCCTGCGACAGATTTGACCCCAAGTTTTTTGGTTTTTTTGTTCCTGAAAGCCTCCACCTTTTTTAACCTCTCCTGTGCTAAGTACAATTGACTGTAATCATCTTGTTCTCCCATCTGCATATATTCTGTTTTGTATCAGCTTATCTTTAGCCCTCTACTTTTCAACTCGTCCCTCCACTTGCTCAACTTCTCCACTTCCTCTCTGGTCTCCGCCACCAAGACTATTTCGTCGGCAAATAACATAGTCCATGGGGCCTCCTCCAGTACGTCCCTCACTATCACATCCATGACCAGGTTGAAAAGGTATGGACTCAATGTCGACCCCTGATGTAGTCCAACTGTCACTGGGAACTTGTCCGTAACCCCGGCCGCTGTCCTCACTTGTGTGTATACATCTCTGTACATATCTTGGCACACCCTCACATACTTTTCTGGCACTCCCTTCTCCCGCATTCACCTCCGCACTTCCTCCCTTGGTACTCGATTGTAAGCTTTTTCTAATTCAATAAAAACCAGATGTAATCCCCTCTGTTTCTCTCTATACTTTTCCATTAACTGTCTCAACGCAAAGATGGCATCCGTTGTACTCCTTCTTGGCATAAATCCAAACTGAGCTTCCATTATTTCAGTACATTCTCTCAGTCTTTAGTCCATTACTCTCTCTTATATCTTCATAGTATGGCTCATAAGCTTAATCCCTCTATACTTTTCACAGTCCTGGATGTCCTCCTTCTCTTTGTAGATTGGTACCAGGGTACTTTCTCTCCATTCATTTGGTATTTTTTCACTATCAAATGCTTGGCAAATGATCTCATACACAGTCTCGACTCCCAGGTTGCCCAGTGCTTTCCAAGCCTCAACAGGTATCTCATCTGGTCCAACTGCTTTCCCGTTCTTCATTCTTCCAATTGCTTCCCTCACCTCTTGCACCCAAATATCTTCCACCTGCACCTCATTTGGTTGTCCATACTTTATAATTTGCCTTGGGGTTTCTACATTTAGCAATGTCTCAGATTAGCTCTTCCATCTCTGTTTGATATTCTGCTCTTCACACAAAACTCTTCCCTGTTCATCTTTAATCTGCTTTACATGTACCAAGTCTTTAGTAGCTTTATTCCTCTGCTTTGCAATGCTGAGCACTTTCTTTTGTCCATGTTTAGTGTCCAGATTTTCATAAAAATATTGTAGACTCTCTGCTTTCGCTACTGCTACCGCTCGCTTAGCATTCTTCTTTGCCACTTTCTGTTCTTGATCTTCTGCATTTCCTGTTGCATCGTACCTTTTCTTTGCCACCTATTTAACACGAATCTTAGTCTGTACCTCTGATGTCCACCACCAGTTTTTTTTATCTTGCAGCGTTTTCCTCTCTGATGTTTTCCCCAGCTCTTGTTCTCCATCCTCTCTCACAATTCTTCCAACATCGTCCCAGCCTCTGTCTCTCACATATGTTGTCAAGGCTAATTTACTTTCATCCTCCTTTATCTCCTACCATTTTGTTTTCACCATCTTTTGCGCTCTTCTTCTTATCCTTCCAGCTAATATAAGGTCTGTTACTACCAGCCTATGCTGCGGAGCCACACTTTCTCCCTTGATTACTTTACAATTTATGATTTCATTTTTATCTTTCCTCCTACACAAGAACAAGTCAGTTTGGCTTTCTCTATTTCCACTTCTGTAGGTGAACATCTGTGCTTCTCTTTTCTTAAAGAAGGTGTTAACAATAGCCAGGTCAAATGCCATTGCAAAATCAATTATCTGTTTCCCTTCTTCATTTCTCCCACTCCCCATCCTCCATGCACACTCTGAATGTGTGCATTGTCTTGTCCTATGTGGCCATTTAGATCACCTCCCAGCACTATCCTCTCATTTTCTGGTACTGCCCTCATCAAGCTGTCCATCTGTCTCCAGAACTCCTCCTTTTCCTCTGCTGGGCATCCTCTTTGTGGAGCGTAGGCTGATATAACACTGATTGTCATTCCGTGGTTTGCCACTTTTACTTTAATAATTCTGTCATTCAATCTTAAAACTTCTATAACACTTTCTTGCCATCTCCTGTTCAATATCACTCCAACACCATTCCCACCACGTGCATCTGCTCCTCTGTATATCAACTTATATTCTTTCCCAAGTGGCTTTGCCTTATTTCCTCTCCACCTCGTTTCTTGTATACAGCAGATCTCTACCTTCCTTCTCCAGCATGTCTACCAATTCTCTTCCTCTCCCTGTCATGCTTCCTACATTAATGGATCCAGTCCTCAACTTCATTGTTTGGGCTTTCTTCTTTAGCCACGTCCATCCTTGACGCAGTAGCCCTCTCATATTTTCCGTAGGAGTTGGGCGAAGCTCCTGCGCGTCGCTTTCAGGGTACTGCCCTGGCCTTACTCTCTGTACAATTCTGGCTCCTTTCCATAGTTTTGGCTTTGTGTTTTACTGATGGATGCTCTTCCTACCTCAAACCCTCCCCATTTATCCGGGCTTGGGACCGGCACCGAGTTTAGCTGGCTTGCTACCCTGGTGGCTAGGTTTTTTATATATATTGTATATATCATGAAAACAGCTCAATCGTTATATTAATTATTTTCTTAACTGTAAGTTGCTGTAATTTTTTTTTTTATTCTGTTCTTGTAGAAAATCTTTTTATTGAATCAGGCAATGTTTCAACTTTGATATGCTGTATATTGTATAGATTATGAAAACAACTCAATCATTATATTATTTATTTTCTGACCTGTCCACTCTGTTCGTGGCTTTCGTTTGGAATGTGCGCCCCAAATTAAAAAGTATTACAAACTTTATCTAAATTATTTAGGTATAGAACAATAGGACAGGCATATATACACTTGGCATAGTTTGTTCTACTCATGCCCTGCCATTACCATTGGCTCACTCATTATATCTACTGAGTTGGCAAACAATCAGTGAAAAAAATTAACTTTTCTACAGAGATATTTATGACTGCTTTCTTATAATACAGTGGATTGAACTATAAGACTTAGTTACGGAATTTAATCCTATGCTCATTTCTTGTTTTTTGCAGTTTTTAGTCCTCTCTGAGAGGAGAGATGCCTGACCCATAGAAAGAACATCAACCAGTTTTACCTTTGAGAAACTCCTTGGTGACTAATTTTGTGTAATGTTGTTGAATTGTGAACTATTTTATTGGAAGTGCTGAAGTTTATTTGTATTTGGAAACTATTTTAGATATTTTATTAATGAATTAGATATTTATAGAATATTGAATAAGGAACTTCTCCAGTAGATATATTTTGATTAATGCCTCACTCAAATAAGATATATGTTTTAGTTTTCTCTGAAAAACTTTGCGTTGACTGTGCTTCTTTACAATTCTCGTTGGCTCTTGTTTTGATTGAAATATATTAGAAGAATAACTGCTAAGCTCTTAAATTTTTTTGAATTCAGAATTTTAGTTCCCTCCCAGTTTTTTTTTTATAAATTTGTGACATTTTTCACCAGAGTTGTACGAAAATGTCACGTTTTACTTTTGTTAGGTGCCGTATCAAAGAAAAAATTTCATTAAAAATAGGAAAAAGTGTATGAGGTAGCAATTAGAAAAAAAAGGTGATATTCATTTACCCCATCAGAGGAAGAAACAACTTAGGTAGTACAAATGTTTTAAGAACAAAACTGTAAAAGAGATGTTAATTTCCCCTCATAATCATTTCATGCTTTCCATAGCGACTATTGTATTGGGTTCTTGTAAGCACAATTAATATAAAACTTACAATCGTATAGGATGTGTGAGAATGGTTGTCATTTTCTGCAAATTATTCATCCTCATTTCACAGTACACAGGTATGTGGTGATTTTTATTTTTTTAAGTTACAGGTATATTATAATTTATAATTGAATAGGTCTTGAAAATAAAATTCTTATTTTATACTGCTTGTATTTCCACTCATTCATTTGTTGTGGTCTCGGGAGTCATCTTTCGCCTCGTGTGTGGTCTTTAGGTCTGTAGATCTAATGGTCTTTGGGTTTAATGGTCTTTAGGTCTAGTCATTATAAATGTCCACCTTGAGAGACTGTTGTTAAGCCTGTGCTAACCATCTCTTTCCCCTTTGAAAACAAGCAATTGTAGTAAAAGAGATCTTTTGCTTCATGCAGACTTAGTCATACAAATGAGTTTAAAGGAAGTCAAGAATGGATATATATTACTGAGAGAATTTGAAGTAAATTTTTACATTAAAAAAAAAACAACAGAGACTCATCATCACTAGCTGGATATGTAGGAACCAAATGGCATGGACTGAATTGTATAATTTTTATTCTTCTGAGCATTAGATGCTATGCCCTGTTGACTTCAGTGGCATATACCCTACTGATATAGCCGGACTTCAGCATATCCTGCCCTTGCTTACTTCTACCAGATACTTTGAGGAAATGAAAAAAAATATCCAGGGAGAGAGGAAATATCCGTACCCCCTCCCATGTCCCTTATATTTGGCTCTTGTGACACACAAGGATGTAATACTGCTATTTGATCTGTAAATGCTTTTCAGTTATTCCCCATAAACCTCTTTCAGAGGTTCGAGTTTATCATTTCAGTTATTCAGCAATTTGAAGCAGGTTCTTGGATTAGCAGCTTCTGACTTGAGACATATGAATTAAATGCAGAAGAAAATAAGTTTTGTACACAAATGTTTTGCATCACTTTCGGTCACTTTTATATGCAGTAAGAGCTCCCCCAAATCACTTAACTTAGTAAGGACCGAACTATTAGTCACTTTATTTACTTTTTAAAGATAACTAGATAACTGTACCTCATCAAAGGTAACATTAAAAGCAATGAAGGATGTGATTTCTACGAATAAAACGGTTTGTTTGTGTTCCTGTAGTTTTTAGTATTAGGTTTTCATCAATATAAACTTTAGTTCGTCTTGTTTTTGTAGTACTGGAAAGGGCCTATTGTCAAATTTTAAGGTGTGTAAAGGTAATAATAATATTATTTTCCATTTTTATAGCAGTAAAAAGACGTTTTCACTATATTTGATATAGTTAAGTAAGTTTAAATCATATGTTTCATGAATATTTGTTAAATATTTGGGAATTATATGTGCTTTATATTATATATTGTAACCACACTTTTTTGGACATTATTTGAATATTGACATTTTGAATAGTATAGTGTAACTCCAAGTGCATAATTATTTTATATAATTTGCTAGCCAAGGCACACGAGTTTTAGTTTAGACACATCCTGCATTGAGATTAATTTCTGATTTATACATTAATTTTAGGGACCAATATGGGTCTAGATGAGTTTCATATGAGAGTTTTCTAATATATGTAATAACATATGTTATTTGGGCTGTAGAATGCCGCCCAATTTGCCAGTGAATATGTATGTAACATACTAGTTTGCAGAAAACTGTGTAATGTAATGTACTTAATACATGTACAGATGCGTTTCAGTGATAAAGCTTAACGTTATTTTGAATGAGATTCAAAGTATTTTCTGCCTTTTATATTTAGGAACTCTTTAGACAGAGTATCTAGCTACTCTTAAGAGTATTTTTATTTCTAAAAGCTAAAGTGTTTTAATTGAAATAAATACATTTGAACAAGCTCACGGATAAAATGACATTGTACGCTGCTCTTTGTACTTACTTTTTGATTAAATAATATTTGTTATTAAAGTAGCAGCTTTATTTAAATTAACTTTTAAGGAAGTTTCCTATGTAAAAGCTTTATACTTTTTATATTCTTAAAATTTTTGTCTGTCACTAACTGATAGACCCTTTTTTTTTATAAATGTCATGCTGTTCTGTGAAGATTGAAAAGTATATAATCGTAAGATGTTATAAAAATGCATATATGTCCTTATAGCACAACAGATGTAAAATAAATATATATATATATATATATATATATATATATATATATATATATATATATATATATATATATATATATATATATATATATATATATATATATATATATATATATATATATATATATATATATATATATATATATATATATATATATATATATATATATATATATATATATATATATATATATATTTATATATATAAAGTATGTTCTTATATGTGTACTATATTGGTTTCTGTATGAAAAGTCTCAAGCACAACAACTATAATATTTTATAACTTTTACTTTTCAATAACACCAACATCAGTGGATCCCTTTGATATTGAGATACCTTTTCAATGATCATCAAGATTTGTTTTATGATTCTGTGTAAAAAGGATTTGATTACATATTCCCAGTGCATAAGTATTTTATCTGAATTTTCAAAACTAAAGTTTGCACTATTAACAGATTTGTTGAAGGACCCAACCTTGAGGATAGAAAGTGTTGACTCAAGCATATATAATTTAGAAAATATTTTCATATTCGTATGTTTACTTTAGATGAAGAGTCCAGCTGTTTTTAATTGCATTTTCTGATTCATTTCACTCTTATAATAAAAATGAATATTAGTCACTGGGAAATGTAAGATTGGGTATCATAGTAATGCCCTAGAGAACCCGGTATATGGTACCTTGATGTAAATATGAGAATCAGATATTGATGCTTGAAAATACAAGAATATCTGAAACCAGTCAATTTTTTTTTTATATTTTTAGTGCGATTATGCTTACAGAAGGGTAATTTATAGAATGTGTTAAAGACTTCTCCATACCAGGTGACAAGATTATGACCTACACTATTGAGATTCGAAGATTTATTTAGTAGCCCAGAAATTGTCATCATGATATTGTGCCTTCAATGAAAATGAATGATATATGTGTGCTATGTCAATAGAGAGTATGTTTTACATTGCATATTATTCATATTTTATTTTTGATGTATAGAATTCTTTACTGCAAAGATTGATAGTATATCTTTTATCTCCTAATAAAAATCTTCATATTGTTTGCTAGTTTTCTTGAAAACTTTTAGCTTATTGGCTAGCTAATGGAGGTTTTAGGGTTCCATTTATTTATAGTATTTCCATCAGTCGAGACTGGCCTTTTCTATTGTGTACCATGAGGTTGCAAATAACATTCAAGGTCCCTTGTTTTTGAAAAGGTGCAAATCTACAGCATGTCTATGAACACCTATTTTCATACTTTAAATTATTGTGAAGCTGATTCCACCATTGACCTATTATTTCTCTTTATTTTTTAATAAGCAAGAGTATAGGTCATGAATTTGAATGCCTATTTTACGCTTCACCTCAAGGTGCGGGATTTTCCCTCTGAACTGCTCCTGCCACTTATTTTTTAAAAGCACATTATTTCACAGACATACCACGTTATGAATTCATTGAGCTAAAAGTATAGACCAAAGTAAAAAGGAGAACACTGGATCCAGGTACTGGAGTTTACTTAGGCAAAGGTTTAATCTTGTCTGCTCCTCATAATGTGCTTTTAAAGTATGTTGGCAAATAGGCGTGACAGAAATAAAGTTTTACTCTTCCCCATTGTTTTTGTTTCATCCATTGGCAAGAGAATGTATCATTACCTTTGTATTAACATTGGTAGAGAGTATCTACTCAATATCAGTAATGTCAAAGATAAAGCATAGTAAACTCAGAAATGAGTAGTTGGTCCCATTCAGAGTAGCAGCATTGAATTACTTCTTCATCAACACAATGCTGATACTGTAGTAGTTGAATGTTCACTACAGGTTATGTCATCAACCCACAAACTTATTAAGGAGAAACTTGCAGTGAAGAGATGAACTGGTCATATCTGTCAGGGTGGAAACTTAAGATGTGAAGTCTCTTTACAAGTAGTCGGTCCCAATGATTCAAGTATGATATTGTTGCAAGCTATATGATCGTACCATAAGAATTCTCTGTGAAAAATTTCAGTGAAATACAGCAGGAATTTATATGGGAAGCACAACGATGCCTTGATGTAAGTGGATACAACCTGTAGATCTAATCTAAAAGGTACCAAATTCAACGCTCTCATGGACTCCGCAGTGTTAGTGAGCACACTATTTGATATGTGAGCTATATGGTGGAACACTACCGGCATGACCCTAGGCTTCATTGTCATTGATTAAGACGTCCTTAAACATATGTAAATAAATGAAATAAGCAGAAAGAGGTATGAGTATTTCTAGGCAAGATTAACTGCTGTGTGGAATTCATGAAAAAAAAAAATATATATATAATATATATATATATATATTATATATATATATATATATATATATATATAATATATATATATAAATATATATATATATATATATATATATATATATATATATATATAATATATATATATATATATATATATATATATAATATATATATATATATTATATATATATATATAATATATATATATATATATATATATATATTATATATATATATATATATATATATATATATATATATATATATATATATATATATATATATATATATATATATATATATATAATTTAACTGCGCTGCACTGAAATATCCACCAGGAAATAAGGGAGTGAAGCACATATAAATACACAATTACCGAGAAATTTGCTACAAAAAGAAGAATGAAAGAGGTACCCAGATTACAGAAGGCAAAAGATATGACATTATTTCATCGTCAAAATAGCATCAAACAACAGCAAAACGTACATATTTACTGATCAAAAGAAAGAAATTGAAATGTACCTAATATGAAACATGAGGATTATAAATAATTTGCTTGTATTCATTGGGGACCATTTTTAACAGTTAATCTGTACAGATGTACGAAATCTTTCATGAGGATGAGAGTATAGGTGTCGTATACTGACTACCAGAATAGGAATTGTAATACCAAAGAGAATTAGTTCATCAATGAATGCAAAGGGGCGAAAAACGAGAGAGAAATTCTGGAATAGGTCTAGGAAAAGAAAATATACATGAAGGCCTGGCAGTATTAGAAGGCATATTGGGCATAAAGTGCTCGATATAATATGAAAAGAGCTAAGTAAAATTCCAAACATTTCCACAGCTTTGTCAGAGGGAAAGTAAAGATAACAGATATTAAATTTCTTCGTGGTTTTGACAGTGTGAATAGGGATGGCTGTCAAACTGGAGGTGAAATTTTGAAGCATCACAAAGGCGTACTTTATAGAGTAAGAATAGTTGATAATTGGTATTGGCTAAGTGAGGAAACAGTAAATGCTAAATGCATGCGTGGCCTCTCTCTCTCTCTCTCTCTCTCTCTCTCTCTCTCTCTCTCTCTCTCTATATATATATATATATATATATATATATATATATATATATATATA
This sequence comes from Halocaridina rubra, assembly GCA_037179515.1. Taxonomy (NCBI): domain Eukaryota; kingdom Metazoa; phylum Arthropoda; class Malacostraca; order Decapoda; family Atyidae; genus Halocaridina; species Halocaridina rubra. The sequence goes on from JAXCGZ010011523.1 coordinate 23,977, forward strand.
TATATATATATACATATATATATATATATATATATATATATATATATATATATATATATATATATATATATATATATATATATATATATATATATATAAAGGGGGAAACAGCCAAGGTATATGTATGTATGAGATAAGTGGTAAGGGAGACTGGGAGTTACGAGCATAGGGCTGTTTCCCGTGGGCACAACTAGGTGCCTGTCCAAGTGTCACACTCATAAAAAAAAAAACACACATTAAATACAATTAGGGAGATAGGTACAGAGAGAGAGAGAGAGAGAGAGAGAGAGAGAGAGAGAGAGAGAGAGAGAGAGAGAGAGAGAGAGAGAGAGAGAGAGAGAGAGAGAGAGAGAGAGAGAGAATGATAAAATGAGTTGTCAAAATAAAGATTTAGTATATAAAAAATCACAATGAAATACGTGTAGAGTTGTGCATCTTAAAAGAGCTAATTGTAGATAAATGAGCTTCACGTTTAAATAGGAAAATAATGTGATTATTAAAAAAATATTTGGAGCTGTTATTAAGGCTGCACCATGTACATTGATGTTACCGATAGAGTCAAGACCTCGTCATCAACTCCAGCAAACTTGGATCTATTAAGAGAATATTGAAATTAGTGTTCTATTTGCCTTATTAAAGGTAGTAGAGATGTTTATAGAAGTAGTATATACAAATCTATAATGAAAAGACGTTGAGAACAATAATCTTTGATTATATTTTCCTCTCAGGAACTTATATATACGTGAGGACAGATGTCTGATTTTTTGCTTGGCGAGGAAGGTAAAATTGCGAAATATATATTTATTTGTGAATTTCATGAGTTGTTTATCGTAACTAGTGATTTGAAAGATACTTCCAATCCACACAGCATACTTATTTAATAAAAAAAAAAATTCGTACAGAACCCAAAATGATAGTAGTTTTAGATGCCAATATGCCCAGAATTTGATACTCTGTATATTAATTTAATCTTGAGCAACAAGCATTGCAGTGGCATCCAGTGAGAACCGGTGTAAAAACCGCTGTGTTAATGTCAAAACCCAAGTAATGAAACCCAAGATTTCATGTTTGGCACTCTGGGCTGTGAAAGTGACAGAACCCAAGCCACGAAACCCAAAATTTCCTATTTGGCACTCTGGGCTGTCAAAGTGAACATTTACCAAAATTCCCATTGGTATCTTGGTGATATAATTCCACTTTCGTATTCTGTGCATGTATTAATGGTCAACTAAATAGATATTTAGAACTAAGAGGCTGGCAACACCATCCCTCCTGAAGGACTTTTTGATATATGTTTACTTTCACACCCGCAGCTAAGAAAAAATCTTTAGATTATAATCACCCTCTATTAAGAGAGCTTTGCTTAAGTTTGTTAAGTTCTTTCATTCCTATAATGCAACAGTGTAAATTATAAGCTTTTTTTTTTTTTACTTAATTTGGACGTTTTTAAACTTTTTTGTATTTTCGTTTCACATGGAGGTGTCAAAGTAGGTATTTTTTGTGAATTTTAGACTGAGGTTAGTCTCACTATCTGGCTGTGCTTCTAATAGAGTATTCATCTATTCGCGCTACCCAAAACATGCACATTTCCTATTCAATGAGTAGTTTATGAGTGCCTATTTGTAATGTCTTGAGGGGCCAATGGTTATATCTCGCCAAACGCATGTGTACTGTGAGGTCAGAGGAAATATGTGCCTAAATTTGCCATATAAAGCCCCAAAACTTTATGTATGGTTCAGATTGTATAAATACTCATTAGTTTAAATTTTTTTTTTTAATATATATCTTCAATTATTTGAAAGAATTGTTTAGGGATTAAAAACTGTAGTTTTTTCAATCTTAAACTTTAAGATTGGCATACTTTTTCTGATCAGACAGAATTCTATAATGCATCGGATAAATATTTCAAGGCAACAAAAATTTAATGAACTTTTGCAAACTATGGACTTGCAGTATTATTCTGCTCTATTCATATGCAGACATAATGAAATTTGCACTTAACATCATCAAGAGAACGAGCTAGTTTAATTTTTAAATTACAGAATTGATGTCGCAATTTTACTCTTAACTGTATTTATGTTTGTATGTCACTCATGCATACAGATTTACTTCGTTATACTGGACACATTTATGCATTAAAAACAAGAAATGCAAAGTTCTTATTTTTTCTGCTGTAAGACATTCTGAAAATGCTGTATAGCAGTATCGTGTCTGCATGTGTGATAAATGTGTAATATGATCTACAGTATATTATTGAACGTTAACACAAGCTTGCAGTGTCTATTGACTCGTATATACAAACACACACCTTCCTCATCTGAACCCTCTGTTAGCCTGAGTGGAGCAAGATTTGACGTCATCTCTTGGGGGTGTGAGCAGGAATTAATAAACTGCTTCCACATCTGGAATATTTGTGCAGTTTGGATGTTGGGAATAGACACAGATATCGTACTATACACGCAGCTTTGCTATTGAAATAGATATGTCCTTTTTTGTAATTGTTGTAGAAATGCTAATAGACTATGATGAGGCCCTGTTATCTCCCCTTTTATTTCACTTGAGGCCACCTTGCTAACTTAACGAGAATATAGCAGCGATTGGAGATGTATATTTAAGATTAATTAGTTGTTAGTTATCTTTTTCATCATTCACGGTACAGATATTTGTGTTGCATGGGAAATAATAATTACACCCTCAAACTACTAAGTTGGAGAAGGTGAATTGAAAATGTAGTTGAACTGAAGGATGGTACTTGTGACAGAGTGTTTCGCTCAATGTCAACAGAGGCTGTTAGATGCCTTATCAATTAAAATAATTCCCTTTAATATAACTGTTATTTTCTAACTAAAAAAATTAATTCCCACTTCTTGACTTTCGCAGATTATGATTATTTGCAATTTGTATTTTTGCTTATAGCTAATTTTAAATAGCTTAGTTACTCTTCCTGTACGTGTAGAAGTATAGCCCCAATATAAAGGCTGCCCCTATTTTTCTGCCTGCTCAGGGCCAAGAAAATTGAGAGAAGAAGAACCAGTAACCTAACTTTTCATTAGTATTCTCGTTTTATTTTATTTGCTTCCACTTGTTGCACCTAAAAATACTGTCTCTCCCTTGCATCTCTGCTATAATTGCCTGCCAGGGACCACCACTAAAATAATCCTTAAAATGAAATCAGAGCCAATTACTGCTCTAGGAATGTCTCCTACAGATGACGTCACGAAGCCCCACGAGGGGACGCTCTCCTTTTGCGCCAAGACTGCCCAGAGGCAACATCTCGCCTGGGTGGTCTAAGTTTATTTAAAATCATTTTACGTGGCATCTTCACAGGAATTCATCTAGCACAACAAGGAATTCATCTGGCACAACAAGGTGAGGGATAGTGTATGGTAAAGCTCGTGGGTCAAGCAAATTGGTTTATTTTCGAGAATTAGTTACATTCGTTACTGGATAAATCTTATGGATTTCTATTCTCAGATTCCATTCCAAGTCACACGAAATTTTGTAGATTACCACACTGGAATCTCACATGCCAAAGTTAATTCCTTAACCTGTAAATTACAGCTGGTATATATTGCTGAGAAGTTTCTTTTCACTGAATGTGATAAACGAAAATCTCATCCTCTGAAGACTAAGTTATGAGCCCGTAAAAATCTATCTCTCTTCCTAATAAATTCTAATTTCATTTCACCCCTTTCTATCATCGTAAATAAAGTGTTTTTTTTTTTTACTTCAAAAACTCGTCAGTAAAGCTATTTGCCAAAAAAGCCAAATTGCAAATATTCAAAAGGTAATTTTTCCCAGTTGGCTATGCAAATATTTCTTGTTAACCACATTTTAATGAATGCATACCGTATTTATCTGGCTAATTCTTCATGTGTTGGGGATAAAGTGTTTTGAGTTATAAGTTGCAAATACCTCAAAGGGTGGTTTTGCACCCCCTTTTTTTTTATTGCAAAGTTCTTGATAACTAAAAGTGAATGAATACTGTATTTATCTCGTAGATTCTTCCTTTATCCTAAATAGAGTGTTTTACCATATTAATTGCATATCCGGAATAAGCATTGCAACTGTTGTGGTTGCCCACAATTTAAGGAATACATACAGTACTGTATTTGTCTTGCTTATTCTTCTTTTTTTTGTGAATATATTATTTTCTTTAGAACCAGTAAAGAATTAATGTTTTGTATGCTATTATGGTAGCATAAATATTTCTGGTTAGCTGTGAATAACCTATATATATTCATAAATATTTCTGGTTAGCTGTGAATAACCTATATATATATTCATCCAGTAGAATGACATTGGAAACTCATTATATGTGTGCTCATGCTTTTCAGGTTGGCTTTAACCTCAAACAACAACAACCATTATAAACTGTGTCATTTCTGTTTCTGAAATTGCAGTGTCCTGTATTCTACTCTGCCTGTGTGACAGAGGTAATCGTCGAGTCGAGGCCGAAGTCTTGGCATACGTCCGCGGTGCCGGGAAACGAACTCGTACTCGCCTCCTCCGGGATTCGAGGCAGCATTTCATAAAGTTTAATTTGAGAAATTTAATTCAATTCTTTTAATGTCATTGCATTTCCAAAATTAAAAGAAAGTTGAATTCTGAGTTTCATTTAACCGACTGATGGTATTGAAGATAGGGTGTGCAAGTACAAATATCTGTCCTGTCTGTTTGTGAGCTCTTAACCGAGCTCGGTACTTTGAGTCCCCTTAGTAAAACAGAATCTTGACACTCTAGCATCATCATTTAAAATTAAAACCCCCACAGTACTGTCCCCTTTCCAGCTTGTCTTCTCTTGCTAATAAAGTACTGAGTCAAGAGCATACAAAGTGTCCATTCTTTTTACTACAGTTATTGTCAGAAATATATGACATCATATTTGGAAAAAATATTTATGCAATTTTCCAAACGTTGTTCAGCCAGACTGACATGGGCAGTAATAGAGTAAAAGTATTTTAATTGTGAGAATGTAAAAGCAGTGAGTGTCTTAACTTCAGATATGATCTTATTTTTCGACCAGATTGAAATGAAGTTACCTAGTTCATGTTTTTACATGTAATTTGTAATAAGTACTTGTAAATTGAGATAAATTTGTTATATTGGTTGTCGAATATTGTAGATAGTTTTATTTACTTCTTACCAACCACGTAGTTGTTAATTGTTGTTTTTTTATTCGTAATATTTGTGAATTTGACTTAATCTCCTAGCAGAACTAAAGAATACTTGATATAGAGGTAGTAGTCTTTATATGGAGGTTTCCAAATATTGTAGTTAGTATTTACAGAGTTAGAACATTGAACATGAACGGATTTGCCTAGTACTGTAAATGTATTTATTTATAATTTTTGTTCTTTTTTCATTTGCAGAGTTTGGCCAGCTGTACTACATTCTTGTTATTCCCTTGTCTGTTCCCGTGGTGCTTGCTTTCCTCTACATCCGATGGCTAGGCTGGGAACTGTTTACAAACAACTGAATTGTCATATTTACACAGTAACCTGATCTTTAATATGTAACATTCGCTACTCATGAACGATGGGCGGCGTAACATTGTCAGTATATTTCACGAATTGATCGATTGGAGACTTCAGAGCTGCTGTCACCATATCTTCATATACCTGTATACAAATTGCCCGCACGTCACAACTCTCATGCAGACGAAATAAGAAAGGAAAAGTCCGTAGCTTCTAATGGTATGGTAGATGGAGAGATAACAGGCTAGATGGAGAGATAACAGGCTACGTAAGTTCAAAGAGGGACTGCAGCAGAGATATTGGAAATAAAATGTCTTTTATTTTGGGGGTCAAATCGACCGAACCCTCGTCTTCGTCATCATCATTGTCATCTTCAGGCAAAGTGATCACTAGTAATCTTGTGACTGGAGACCGCACGGAAGGCTGTGTAGTTTTCAATCTACAGAACAACTTAGCAGTTAAAGAAAGCTCTGAACTACCCTCCCAGCCACTTCCATATTTGCTGCAAGGGCACTATCTAGGACCTGTGTGTTTCTTACCTGAAAATGACCCTTTATCAGTTAATAACAGAGACACCACAACTGAAAATGCAAATTCTAAAGAAGTTTCAGATGATTTTTCCTTATCCTGTAAAGCATCTCTCTTGAAATCGAATAATGGATCAGCTTTGTCAGATTCTCAGAAAGAGAATCTCCAGTTAAAAGTTGAAATGGAAGATGTCTCCCCAAATTCACCCAAGAGGAAATCAGCAAAGAAGGCAAGGTTGATGATGAAGACTTTGAATGAGGAACGTGCTGTATGTGCGATGGACTCGGTTAAAAAGGAGATGTATAGCTTATCTTGTGGCAAGACTGTGAAGAGACCCAAGAGTTCTTCGTCAGTTGTTAGTGACATGGCCATAGTAAGTATTCTTGTACATATAGAATTTTTTTAACACAGAACTGCAGGGGAAACATGTGTATGCTTGCTCTTATTAAAGAGCAAGCAATCATTTGAAAATGATTACAGACAATTCATATTTGAGTCATGTTATGATTAGCAGTTAATTATGGAAATCATAAAAGAATGTAAAAATTAATCAAGATTGCTCTCACAGATATTCAGTTTTAGCTTTTATATCCTCTTTAAAAGTAATTATTTTATGCACTATATATTAAATTTAGATGTTTTGATTTAAATCGATATTCATTAGTGATGATGTTTTGAATGAAGAACCTTAGAGTAATTAACAACTGTTTGTACTATATTCTTTATAACATTGCTATATTCTACCTCAATGTGTTCATGTATAAATACCTTTCTTGTATAATAGATATTTTCATGTGCATGCATTATAACAAAAAATGTCTATTAGATTTCAAATAAAGTGTTTTTTTTTTTTCTCATGAATTTGCTTATGTTAAGTTTTAATTCTAGGGTAATATATCTGAGATGCCTATGGAGGACATGCCTATATGGGCACGTAATCTTTCGTCTGTAAGAGTGTTGGATGGTCAGTTGCTCGTTGGAATAGCACCTTCTAAAGATATTCTTCAGGGAACTCTAGAGTGTCATACAAGAAGTATTCTTTGTGACTATATCAAAAGGTGTGCAAAATTCTTGTATTACAGACATTTTTTCAAGGTATGTATGGTTTCCAGTGAGTGTGGGACTGAGACAGGGATGTGTGATGTCATCATGGCTGTTCAATTTGTATATTGATGGAGTTGTAAGAGAGGTGAATGAGCGAGTGCGTGGTCGAGGTTTGAGAATGGTAGATGGGGATAATAACGAGTGGAAGCTGGTTTGAGAATGGTAGATGGGGACAATAACGAGTGGGAGCTGAATCAGATACTGTTTGCAGATGATACTGTGGTGGTGGCAGATTCAGAAGAGAAGCTGTGTCAGTTAGTGTCTGAATTTGGAATGGTGTGTGAGAGAAGGAAGTTGCGAGTGAATGTGGGAAAGAGTAAGGTTATGAGGTGTACAAGAAATGAGGATGGTGCTGGATTGAATGTTATGTTGAAATGAGAGACACTTGAGGAAGCTGATCAGTTTAAGTATTTAGGCTCGGTTATAGCTGCAAATGGTGGAGTGGAAGCAGATGTGTGTCACAGTGAATGAAGGATGTAAAGTGTTGGGTGCATTGAAAGGAGTGATGAAGAATAGAGGGTTGGAAATGAATGTTAAGAAAGTTTTGTATGAGAAAGTGGTTGTGCCAACTGTGATGTATGGATCAGAGTTATGGGGTATGAAAGTAAGTGAGAGACGGAAACTAAATGTGTTTGAGATGGAATGCTTGAGGAGTATGATTGGTGTATCTCTGTTGGATAGGGTTAGGAATGAAGTTGTGAGAGCGAGAATGGGTTTAAGGAGAGAAATTGCAGCCAGAGTAGATATGAATGTTCTGAGATGGTTTGGCCATATGGAAAGGATGGATGATGAAAGACTGCTGAAAAAGGTGATGAATGCGAGAGTTGATGAGAGAAATGCTAGAGGGAGGCCTAGATTTGGGTGGATGGATGGAGTAAGGAGAGCCCTGAATGATAGGAGGATGGATGTGAGGGAAGCAAGCGAGCGTGCTAGGAATAGGAATGAGTGGCGAACGATTGTGAAGCAGCTCTGATGGGCATCTGCTGTTACCACGGGGCTTCATCTTACAAGAGGTAGCCCTGTGGTAAGGGCTGTAGGGGAGTTGGCAGTTGTGAAGCGACACAGGTTGTGGAAGAGCCGGGAGTATGGGCTGTGGCACTCCAGCAGTGCCATCTGAACGGTCGCTAGCTCCCTCGTCATTGCCCATAGAGCAAAGTAATCCCATTATTGTTTTCTTTTTATGATGTCTGCTACCCCCCAATTAAAGAGGGAAGCAGCCAAGGTAGATAGATAGATGTGTGAGATATTCGTTGTGACTTCATAAAAAGTTTTACTAGATCCAAATAAATGCGTATAGGAATAGGAATGAGTGGCGAACGATTGTGACGCAGCTCTGATGGGCATCTGCTGTTACCACGGGGCTTCATCTTACAAGAGGTAGCCCTGTGGTAGGGGCTGTAGGGGAGTTGGCAGTTGTGAAGCGACACAGGTTGTGGAAGAGCTGGGAGGATGGGCTGTGGCACTCCAGCAGTGCCATCTGAACGGTCGCTAGCTCCCTCGTCATTGCCCATAGAGCAAAGTAATCCCTTTATTGTTTTCTTTTTTTGATGTCGGCTACCCCCCAATTAAAGGGGGAAACAGCCAAGGTAGATAGATAGATGTGTGAGATATTCGTTGTGACCTCATAAAAAGTTTTACAAGTTCCAAATAAATGCGTATGAGTTGTGTATGTGCATCGTACAAGTTGATAATGTAATGTTCTCTTGACTGGTGTACAATGTTATAATTTTAAATTGTTTTTATATTCTCTTACCAGTCATCCAAATAACATCGATAAGCGACGTAACGCTCGAGAACAAGAGTGTCGTGTGATGTGGCAGTATAAATGGATTGTGTTTGATGGCGTACCTTTTTCAACGGCCTCCTCAGATGATCTCAGATGTACTTTTGGTATGAAATACAAAATAAAGGTAAGTCTTATAGTACTAAAAGAATCAGAGAGACAGTGGTTTAAAAGAGTTGCTGTCCTGGATACCCTATAGTAGTATTACTAACAAATAGGGAATGTTTTTTTTTATGCAACACCATGTTCCTTTAAATTCATAATGGTGGCATAAATATAACAGATGCAAAAAGTTAGAGCATAGTTTTATCATATCTTGCATGCCCTCTCTCCTCCCTCCATAAATTGCTTTGTGACATGCAAGGTATTCGGGGAGGGAGGGATTGTCTCCTTTCACATTTTATCCCAATTGTCCACTCTTTATCCCTAACTTGGCCCTCTTTGACGTGGTTTTCATCACTTCCACCAACTTTCCTTATTTTTTCACTCTGCTAGGCCGCTACCAAATAAACTAAGACCTTTTAGTTCTTTAGAGATTACTTTTATAAGAGTCATTCAGATTGCATTATCTTATTTCTTGAAAGCTGTTTTGTCAAACTAGAGGAGTATAATCATCATTGTGATATCTTCCGGCTTCTTCTCTCAGGGGTTGCCACATTGGATTATTCGTCTCCATATCACCCTGTCCCCTATACCCTCTTCTGTCACTCCACACACCCTGATGTCCTCCCTCACTACATCCATAATTCTCCTCCTTGGCTCACCTCTCCCTCATCTGCCTGGCAGCTCAATCCTTAACAGCCTTCTCTCAACATACTAGAGGAGTATAATAAAAATGGATATATGCAGAATGTTAATTGCAAGTTGGAAATAATCAGCTACTCAAAGACCTTTGGCCAGTATATGTTATTGTGTTTATTATTCTATTTCTTTGCAGAGAAAAGAAACTTCAAAAACACAAGACTCAGCAATTAAAGAAGAAGGAAACATTACTCCTAAGAAAATGTACAAGGAAGTGTCTCGTACCTCATGCCCTGCTAAAATTATTGTGAAGGTTATCATAAAGTGAGTTTAATTCAACTTTCTTTCGTAGAAATACATGTATCAGTTTTAAGTAGTGGCAAAATGGTAGCGTCTGCGACTCTGAAGCGGCAGGTCGAGGGTTCGCGCCCCGTCACGGACTGAGGTTAGTAAGGGCATACACTCAGGGTAACGATTACATCTGCCAAAACAAGTCCTTCGTAAGAAGGCAACCGTCCTAGCCCTTAGTAGAAAAGGGAGTTCGTGACGTAAACCGAATCAGTTTTAAGTAGGAGGATATTTATTTTAGTGCCATGATTATCCTGGCTCTGTGGTGTGTGGTATGCTCTCATGCAAGTTAAAATCTAATATATGCTAAAATACTGATTGAAATACCTTTCTCTTCATGCTTATAGATTTCCCATGTAATTACTCATATAGTTATGAAGAGTAACTGTTTGTAAAAAGCATGGCTTTAGCTGAGATAGGAAAGCTGCAGAATAGCTTTATCTGTAACTGCTTATCCTGTCTGAGCTGGTGAATAAATATTGTGGTTCATCGTTACCATTAATTTCTTTAGTTTTTAGCCTGTTGAATTGGTGTTGGCTTTACAAATGTGTGTGTGTTTTTTCATCTTCTCTTTATGTAACTGTTTTGATACTCTTCTCTGTGATTTCTGAAAGAAATTTCCATCTTCTATCATTGAGAATCTCATGTAGCCTGCTTAGTTGGTATATAGCATAAGAATGGGTCTGTTTTCTTATTTCTTAGCTTTATGCATCCATTTTGACACTCTTCCTTGTGTATAAGATAGTCATTATATTACATATATATAAAAGGTATATAGAATCCGTAAGCTGGAAGTGTGGGGTGCATTGTGATAATATAGCATATACTTTCCTTTGAAATACACGCGACTTAGATACCTATCTGTGGTAGAATGTTGCTTGTATATTATAAGAGCCTCGTAAAAGAGATAGTGGAATGAAAGGATAGGAGTACCATCATTATTTATAAACTTGAGGATGGGAAGGACTTTTCTCTTTTTTTAGTTTGTTTGATCATTTTGCTGACTTCAGTGGGAAGTGGTATCATGTTGCAAAAAGCCAAGGCTTTATCTGTTGAAAGTGTTCTCTCCATCTCTAACTGTGTCTTACTTTCTTGTATGACCAAGATGGCAATGCATGGTAGGCTTGGACAGCCTTGCAAATAGGCTTCCAGAGAAAAGGGAGTCCCCGTCCATTCCATGTAGTGTTAGGGGCGTGGCTATCAAGAAAGTCCAATCGGATACAAGCAGGGCCTATATGTGTATTTTCACAGGTGCATATGGATATTGGTTTTTTCTCGTGGAAATGACTTGAACTTTGTGACAATTTTGACCTCTATCGGCAACTAGTTCCTATGTTTTAGCGGCCTATGGGCAGAACCATATTTCTTGTTGTCATTTCTCTGTAAACACTCATCCTGCCCAGGAAACCACACTGGAAAATATCAGTTACGCCACTTGAATGCCCCTGACACCACATGGGCTATTTCTATTTCACTTTCTTAATTACATTTTATTACAACAGTGGGATTGCCTGTCCTTTATTCCTCTATCTCTGCTAATAGGCTCTTAAAAAGCTTGAAGAGATTTGAATAAAATTTTATTTCACCACAGTCATCAGAGCTATCCCTTTTACTTAGATCGTACTACACTAAGAGTTCAAGCCAGAATTCCTCATTGTGTGTTATGTATATATGATATATTTTGAAGTAGGTAAAGTACAATGCATATTTCTCATTTTAATAATATACCCCATGTCTCAGGTATCCTGGTTACAAGGTCTCTCCATATGCCTTACTTCCTGAAAGGAGGTCAATGCTACAGGCTCTTCGAAGTGACCTCTCACGTAAACTAGACATGGAAAAAGAGGAATTTTATTATGTCACTCTGCCTCTTGAATCTATGCATAATCATCCTTTCACTGGAAGGTCTCGCAACATTCATTCATCTATTATTGCAAAAGTGAGATCTTTAGTCCAGAATGGTATTACCGCTCCTAAGATAATTAAAAAGCATTTAGATGCCTATGTGCATTTACAGCATGGCCAAGATGTGGTTGTCCCTCATCCAGAGGATAGAGCTTATTACCCTAAATTAAAGGATATTGGCAATCTTGTGTATAATAATTGTAGGAGACTTGGTATTCCAAGCAAACAAAAGGCCAGTATGGGACAATCATTAGACTCTACTTCAAGAAAGAAACGCCTCAAGAGTTCATTATCTGGAGGAGACAATATTGATGACTGTGGTGATATTGGGAGCGCAGAGACGTTATCCCTACGAGCGTCCACCTTGCAAGAGGCTGTACAGACTTTCTGTACCGATGAAGCTGATAGAGGTATTATAAGCGTTTCTGATCAAGAGTGCGTACCTGCTTCAGCTATAAGTGAGAACCAGTCTTCAAGTGAAGCTGTAAGTTTAGCAGAGTCAGTACGATTACAGCTAGAGTCACTGCGTAACTTAACTTATTCGTTACACGATATCAGTAGTCTCCGCGATATTCACCAGTCTCTTCAGGTTCTTCTTAATCAGTTCTCATCTGTAAGTCATCAAAATGTACAAGGAACTTTGGAAAGTTCTGGGACTGCTGCTGCATATATTATTCAGGAACCTGTACTTGACCACCTATCAACTGAAAGTTCTTCCTTGCAAAGTGTAACTTCAGCAGCAGCAGACAGTCATTCTGGTACAGAGAGAGAATCATATGGAGTTATTCTTGCCAGTAGAGTACGTAATACACAAAATCCGTCTGAAAACCATCATGTACGGCAGATTAGACCACCAATTGCCCTACAGTGTGTTGCAACAAATGTCGTTCCTACTATTGCCATGTCTCAGATACCAAGGTCTTCAACCCAGACGTCTGCTGCACAGGGGCCGCCGCATCTTGTATCTTCGATTCCTTCATACAGTGCTGTTAATGCAACTAATGTGACTTTAGCACAACCTTCATACCAAATGCTTACATCTGCTCAGCAACTTTCCGCTGCTGTTCCCGTTCAACTGTCTCTTCCACCATATTTTTATTATGTTCAAGAAGTGGCTGTTCCAGACTCAAGTGTGCCAAACACTGCTAGTAATGCATACTCTCACTGAGGCACTTCAGATATATTTATATTTTTATATTTGATATGCAGAAAATATTAGAGATGTTTGTTTATATAACATGAGTTTTATTAACCTAACATGTCTTGTATGCAAATAATGTTTTTTTTTAGAATATGAATTCCTCTTTACAAGAGTATGTGAAGCCTTTCACTGTAGAGAAAATTGTGATTAATGCCAGTAATATCCAGAATTTAATATGGGGGAATAAGGGATTACTTCTTTTGACTAAAAATCTCCTCTCCAGTAAATTGATATTACTCATTGCTATAAAGTAGTGTCATATTACAAAATTTATCTGTACAGTATGTTTTATCATAAATGTTCAGTATTTCTGCGATCATACATGCCAGTATACAGATCATATATCATGTGAATTTATTTTCAGTCTTAGCAGAATTGACAGAAATGCAACCATTAGAAGTTTGTTTATTAACAGGCATTTAAATGATGATCTTGACTTATTGTGTTTCCAGTATCTTTTAGCATATAATTTGCAATAGTTTTGCCTCTTTCTTAAAACATTTTTGTAGCAGAATACCTAATCAATCCATTTCACTGGTTACTTTTGTATGTGAATTCATTATATGATTAGAGTATCAAAGGGAAATAATATTAATGCTTTGAAAATAAATAATTCGAGTACTAGATGTGAGTTTCTTATTTTGGTGAATATATTTGCAATCGAGAATAACATAATTTTAGAAAACATTAAAAGGTATAATGACAAGATTCTCTGCTAACGCTTCTCATTCTTCTCCATTGTACAAATTTAAAAACCCATTTCCATTCTTTCTAGTGTAAGTTTTCCTTCCAGAACCCCCTCGAATAAAATAATTATTTGCAAGAGGAAATACGAGAGGGGGATTCCACTCCACTTGCTCCAGTACTTGCTGTGATGTAGAGAAGACAGTATAGCAGAGTAAGGGCTGCAAAAAAAAAAATTCACTGTTGAGGGTAAAAGATGCACAATCCTCTTTTTGGTAGATCTTTCCAATCACAAGTTAATAATAATGTAACTAATAATAATAATAAAATTAAATTAATTTCCCTACCTTGTTGGGAATCGAAGCTGCAAACTCTTAGCTTAGAGCAACATAGTACACTAGACCACAGAGGCTATATTATTATAATTATTATTATTATTACAATTTTTATCATTATTAATGGTAGCATATTACAAATATGACATAATCAAAAGCCGTAATCTTATAATAATAAGTAAAATGTTTCTTTTTCTTTATCAGAATTCATTTACATGTTAATATTAAATTAAGTTCATAATTTCATAGTAAGGCTTCTCAACAACATTCCCCTCTATATCATAGCAGTCTACTAAATAGCTGGAGCAAGTGGAGTAGAATTCCCCTCTCGTATTTCCTCCTAGGAAGAATCATTGCATTTGATGAGGTTCTGGAAGGAAAACTCGAATTAGAAACCTGGTAATTGGGGTTTTGAAATGTGCATAATTGTGCCATGATTGATTAGTAATATTGGGGAAAATTTTTATCGTGCTTGCAAATAGAATGGTGCAATAATGTGTTAGCAACTGAGTTCAACAAAGTCGTTTAGTGAATGGGTGTATGGTTCGTATTTTAGCTCCCACCCCTTTACAAAGGGAAATACTCTGTACTGTATTTAGGTAGATAGATTATTTTATAATTATTATTATTATTGTTGTTGTTGTTTTATTAGAAGTAGTTGTAGTAATAATGGTAGTAGCAATAGAAGGATTATTATTATTATTATTATTGTCTTTAAATAATCTACCTTCCTTGCCGGAATTCGAACTCGGGACCTGTAGAAGAGAAATCCACAGCTTAGTGCGCTAAGCCACAGAGGTGTAAAAGAGGAAAAACCGGATCTTCTATTGAAGGTACACCTTTTAGAGGAACCCTACTGCAACTATTACTATGTTTTACCCCCTCCCCACCCACTAGTGATGAGCGCACACATTAACTTCTCCTCAACACCCAAAGCTAACTAGTAGCAATAACTAGTTGAGGAAGCGAATTAAATGTGTTGATCACTGGTGATTGGGGAGGGGGTAAAACTGCCATAGGTGAATGAATGCCCCTCTGTCTATGTAGCTTCAGTAGAAGTTCCAGTTTTCTCTTTTACACCTCAGTGGCATAGCACACCAAGTGTGGATTTCTGTTCTACAGGTGCCAGGTTTGAATCCCGACAAGAAGTAAATTAGTGTAAGACATTTAGAAATGCGTAATTGCTTTGCATTTGTTCTAGCAATTATTATTATTATTGGTGAAACGTAGGCTTAAGATTGTACCAGCCATACTATCTGTGTTGCAGCTCTCTCTCTCTCTCTCTCTCTCTCTCTCTTTTCCGAGTGAAGGAGCGTATTTTCATCATTCAGCAGTAGAAGTCCGCACTGCGTAGAATAATATTGTATTAGAAACCGGAGGTAAGGAAATGAACATGAAGCTGAGGGGTGGGGGGGAAGCAGGGGAAAGGCAGCTCCAGGATTTGGGGGTGAATGCCGCTCGGAGAGATTTTTTTTTACTTTATGAAGGGGGAAGGATTTTTAGGCAAAAAGGATGGAAATTTTTAAATAAGTATAGACTATAAATAACGTTGCAGATATGCAGAGCTAGATTACATGACTTTTTTTTTTCTTTTCTTTTTTTTAACACTGCTTCTCTTTATGTATTCTTGGTGCCCAGGCCCGATGAGGGCTGTTTTATTTTATTACTTTTTGGCCCGGCCTGGCGTCACAATCATTGAAAAAAAAAAATAGGGATAAACTAAAAGAGAGTATAAAAACGTTTGAGGATAGAGAGGGACAACGATATATTTTTGCAGATAGATAACCACGAGACACCTGTGCAGATAATTTGAGATAAAACTACAGTCAACGTATTAACATAACTGGAAATAGACCAAGAAACGTTTGCAAGTAAACAGACTACAAGAAAAATTGCGTCGATGAATAGAAATAAATGACAAGGAACACTAATTATAGATAGATAATAAATGAAGGATGGGTAAGGGGGTAAAGAACTTGCTAGACGAGGTTAGGAACCCCCCCCCCCCCAACTAACCCCCTTTAGATAGCTGCAGTCTTAATCTCTTCATGTATTTTTAAATCTCGAAAGTGGAAAAGACGCTATAGTTATTATTATTTCAGATCTTGCGCGTTTCATGCGATTTTATAGTTTTTTTAACGTCTCTCCTCATTCGCTCTCTTTTTTATTTTATTTTTCTCTTGTTTTCTAATTTATTATTATTATTATTATTATTATTATTATTATTATTATTATTATTATTATTTCTCTTTCTTTCTAGATAGTTAAATACGAGTAAATATTTTTTGCACGAAAATATTGATAATTATATATATATATATATATATATATATATATATATATATATATATATATATATATATATATATATATATATAATTTTTTTTTTTTTTTTTAGAATCTCAAGGGATTCGCGCTCACGTCTCAATCTACGGAATCGTGCCAACATACTGATTGAATTACTATCACAGATAAATATCTGAATATCATAACCCAGCCAGATCAAGCAAGCACTTTCCAGTCGTTCATTTAAATAAATTCCATTTACAGTTGCACGTAGATTTTAGGTATGTGTTTACAGTGCCTTGAAGTCATAGGTCAATGAACAGAATTTTTACTCAACAGGTTTATACTTCCATGTATGTAAGACGCAGAACTTCAGGGCAGGCATATGGTTGCCTAGTCTCGTGCCAGAGGCTATTAGGCAGTTGGTTTCATATTTGCCTTGCTAATTCCATTCAGGTGCCATTATGCTTTCTGTTTTGAAAGGGGCTAGGAGACGGCAGACCCCACTGTCTCAATAGCATCCTTAAAATGGCAGAGTTGGCCGAGGCGTGATTGAGCTCTGTTCCTGTGGAATGGCTGGCCAATAGTGAGAATCCTACGCTGGCCCTAAAAGCAAATTTGTTTTGTTTAATGCTTAATTCTCGTTCTTTTCTTCCTGCTGGCTAGTACAGTGGTAACGCGCTGGCTTCGCATTCACAAGGTCGAAAGATCGGTTCCCGTCCAAGACCGAGAGTTTAAGCTGTTTACTGGCAGGAACTGCTGTGGTTGGACACCACAGTGGGGGGTTGGGGCTTGCCCTGGCTGACGAATACCCATTGTATTGAAATGGAAATAAAGTTTGTTTGTTTGTTTGTTGCTTAATATAGCTGCAACAGTTGCACAACGTTGCAGAAGAGTTGCCCTTAATGCATTGCTTCTGTGAACCCGCCGTAGATGCTGCATTTATGTGTTCCCTTTGTCAGGAGATCCTTTCTGCCTTTGTCACCATATCTCAAAATTGCTGCAAATATTGTCCCATCTCGTTGACCAGTTGTTTCAAATAATACTGTCAAAGAATGCACATCGTTTTACTATATGTGCATGTGTATTTTTACTTTTTTTCTAGGTCAAATTCGAGTGCCTTTCTTCCTTTGTACCTGCTCCTCACTATTGCGGTCTCACAGTCCCAGTATTGTTTGAGGGTTCTTCAGTATTGTATCGTTACTATAAACACAACATTATTTTATATATGTATCTGTGAGTTGTTTCCCTGACTTTATTTGTCCGTGATTCGTTGCTCACCATAGCAAAAGTTGTCAAATATCTGCTGAAGTGTTGCCCAACATTGCCACAACAGTTGCCAAAAGTCACCTAAGAATTACCTAGTATATCCCACCCAATGTAAACACACCTCCGTTCTTTATTAATATGTTTATATGGGGTAGGCTCTCTTGATGAGGTCACGCTTCCTTGACGTCGTTTGTTTACTTTTGGTTAATTCACTTTGTTAATTGTTTACAGGGAAATTGGGTGTGGAAAGTAGTGTTGATGTTTCTGGGTTGTTTGTCTATAAATGTAGAGGCTTCGGATACATTAAGGTGATTTCTTCTGATCGAAGGATAGACACCCTCTGCAACTAATTATATGAATCAGCTCTACAAGCACCTCCAATGACACTCGATATAATTGGGCAGTATTCTCTCTCTCTCTCTCTCTCTCTCTCTCTCTCTCTCTCTCTCTCTCTCTCTCTCTCTCTCTCTCTCATCAACTTTAGGTAATTAGATACCCATAAAACTCATTAGCAGTGACTTTTATATCGCACATTAATCTGTATTTTCTCTCTTACCTTTATTATGGGCTGTTAGTATTATCTGTCTTTATCTGGATTGTGTTATCTGTGTTTGATATGCTATATCTTCATCACAATTCATATCCCTTATCATATTGGAAAGGTGTTATCAAGATATATTATCTTTCCTATAATTTCTTCTTCTTCTTCTTCTTCTTCTTCTTCTTCTTCTTATTATTATTATTATTATTATTATTATTATTATTATTATTATTATTATTATTATTATTATTATCATTATTATTATTATTATCATTATTATTATTATTATTATTATTATTATTATTATTATTATTAAACTGATCTCTCTCTCTCTCTCTCTCTCTCTCTCTCTCTCTCTCTCTCTCTCTCTCTCTCTCTCTCTCTCTCCGTAATATCATGCACGAATGAGGGTGTAAACCGCTACCATGTTACTTTGCGGAAGTACGGCAAAGGCCATAAGTCGAAAGTACGCCCTGTACGTCAGTTTTATTCTTCTATATTTACTTTTTAAGTATCTTAGATAAAGAAGAAAAACTAATATGAAGAAAGTGTGAAATATTTCATGTTTATGACACCTTATCAAAAACAAACTGCGAGATCAGAACATCGTTTAAGGTAAAATACCTAATAATACTATTCCATTTCAGGATAAATTGTTTAAGGTCAATGCATTTTATCTTTCATTATTCACTTTTTTTTATGATTGTGACACCAGGATGGGCCAAAAAAAAAAAATCTACCCTCATAACTTACTTTGTGATATCAGTCAGTATAATATGTGTATTATTAACATACTTATGCGTATTAGTTTTTGCCGTAGCCTAATTATCATAATTATGCATAGTGATTGATTTTGTACTCTCAGAAAATAAGCCACCAAAACTAGGAATTTTATAAGAAAGTCAAGAGGACATTATGCAGTGTACGAAGTAGGACTCATGAATAACTGACTTTTTTCCTTTTGTGATTACCTAATTGTGCTTACGGGAAAGAACCCAAAGCTCGTAACTTCCCGTCTCCTGATCGGTTCCATTTTGTACTAAGTGATATTTATTATACCTGTCCTTAAAACTATGGATTGAGGTACCATTAACTACCTCCTCGCTTAGCGAATTCCAATTATCAACTACTCTTACACTGAAAAAGTACTTCCTTACATCCTGCAAAGAAGTTTTCTTACGAAGCTTCAAATTATGACCTCTAGTTCTAGAGCCAGCCATATCAAAATATCGATCCCTATCCACTCTATCATAACCATGAAGGAATTTAAAGACTGCTACCATATCCCCCCTCAATCTTCTAGCTTCGAGTGACGGTAAGTCTAATTCCCTCAGTCTCTCATCATAACTGAGATTACGTATTTCTGGCACCAGTTTCGTGGCATGTCTTTGAACTTTTTCAAGCTTAGCTACGTGCTTTTTCAAGTGCGGATTCCAAGAGGGGGCTGCATATTCAAGTTTTGGCCTCACATAGGTTACATAAATATTTCTGAACATTTTCTTGTCCATGTGCCTGAAGGCTACCCTTGCATTTGATAAGACAACATATGCTGCCGTTTCTATGCATTTCTGGAGACAAATCTGCCAGTATGTTTACTCCAAGATCTCTCTCATTTTCTGTCCCTTGAAGTTGTACTCCAGCCACCGAGTAGTCAAGCTTGGGCCTTCTTGCACTTGTACCCATTCTCATTACCTTACATATTGAAGTACTGAATTTCATTAGCCACTTTTCTGACCACTCATGGGGACTATTTAGATCTTCCTGAAGTTCTCTACCATTGTTCTCGTTTCTTACTTTTTTCACAATCTTTGCATCATCTGCAAACATATTCATGTATGAATTTACAGACTCTGGTAGGTCATTTACATATACTAGGAACAAAAGTGGCCCTAAACTGAACCCTGTGGAACTCCACTACTAACTCTTCTCCAGTCAGACACTGAGTGTCTTACTCTAACCCTCTGTTCCCTTCCTTCAAAGTAAGTTTTAATCCATTCCAAGACATTTCCACCTATTCTAGCCATTGCTTGCAGCTTCCCAGTATGTCTCCCGTGTGGGACAGTGTCAAATGCTTTCTGGAAGTCTAGGAATATGCAATCTGCCCAGCCCTCTCTTTCCTGTAAGATTCGGCTTACCTCAACATAAAATTTTAATAAGTTTGTTACTGTTGATCTACCTTTTCTGAAGCCATGTTGTCTCACTGACCAAAAGTTGAAGGATTCCAAGTGAAGAGAGATATGTTTTCTTAGTAGTTTCTTTGCAAACTATGCTGTTCAAGGATACTGGTCTATAGTTTAGAGCCATATCCCTCCTTCCCTTTTTGAAGATAGGTATCACGTTTGCTTGTTTCCAGCATCTTGGAATTTCCCCTGACTCCAGTGACTTTTTAAATATGATATTTAGTGCCACTGATACTGAGTTTGTGCATTTTTTAAGTACATGAGGGGATATATCATCAGGACCTGTAGCTTTATGAACATCTAACTCCATCAGCGCTTTGCATACCTCTGTGGCTGAAAGGTTGATGTTCTCTAATACCAGCCCGTGAGCTTCTATCTCTGCAATCTGAACCATTTCTCTCTGGCATGAATTACACCTACTTTGGTGACAGATATGCAGCAATCTGCTATCTTCCCATATTTCTCACGAAAGATGTCGTACATTACTTGTACAGATTTGTCGTAAAATAAGGTTTTCCAGTCAATAACTGCTAAAAGCTCATTCATTTTGATGTAATCTCCTTTCGGATAGTTCCTCCTCATGTCCACAGTGCCTCTACTTTCAGGCAGAATATCTTCAATGATATACTCCATCAACAACACACAGTGGTCACTCTTTCCAATTGGTGGTTCATACTCAATTTTTCCAATATCCAACACGTTATCTGTATGTGTGTGATTACCTAATTGTGTTTACGGGAAAGAGCCCAAAGCTCGTATCTTTCCGTCTCCTGATCGGTTCCATTTTATACTTAGTGATACTTATCATACCTGTCCTTAAAACTATGGATTGAGATAGCATTAACTACCTCCTCGCTTAGCGAATTCCAATTATCAACTACTCTTACACTGAAAAAGTATTTCCTTACATCCTGCAAACAAGTTTTCTTACGAATCTTCAAACTATGACCTCTAGTTCTAGAGCCAGCCATATCAAAATATCGATCCCTATCCACTCTATCATAACCATGAAGGAATTTAAAGACTGTCACCATATCCCCCCCTCACTCTTCTAGCTTCGAGTGATGGTAAGTCTAATTCCCTCAGCCTCTCATCATAACTGAGATTGCGTATTTCTGGCACCAGTTTCGTGGCATGTCTTTGAACTTTTTCAAGCTTAGCTATGTGCTTTTTCAAGTGCGGATTCCAAAAGGGGGCTGCATATTCGAGTTTTGGCCTCACATAGGTTACATAAATATTTCTGAACATTTCCTTGTCCATGTGCCTGAAGGCTACCCTTACATTTGATAAGAATGCATATGCTGCCCTTACTATGCCATTTATATGTATTTCTGGAGACAAATCTGCCAGTATGTTTACTCCTAGATCTCTCTCATTTTCTGTCTCTTGAAGTTGTACTCCAGCCACCGAGTAGTCAAGCTTGGGCCTTCTTGCACTTGTAGCCATTCTCATTACCTTACATTTTGAAGTACTGAAGTGTTTGTGTGTGTGTGTGTGTGTGTGTGTGTGTGTCAATATGTCCTCTTTTGGGCGAGGGCTGGACTAGGACACAGGCAAATTAGATCTATATGGAGATTAAGACTATATGCCCCTCCTATCGCCCCTCTGCAGAATTGAGAACCTCAGTAGTTACTGATATAAAAGTAAAACGAATCATTATGATGGTTAGTACAAGAACTACATCATATGCTTTGTTCTGACCTCAAGAAGAGTTTACTTATGAACTGGTTTTCAGAATGGCAAAAAAAAAAAAAAAATAAATAAATTCAGAGAGATTAACTTTTTTTTACTACATAGACTTGTAAAGTATTGTAGCGTTTCATGTGAGAAGTTGAAACTAAGAGGTGATTATAAGATATCCGTGATAATGATCGTTTATCCATGATTATGAACCTCCGGATTTGGATAATTTGATTAGAACATGTGGCAAAACATCCCTAGTGTGTTATGAAAATGAAACCGAATCCAGTATTGGAACCTCCAAAGCCGCTGATTGTGCATGAGACCTCTTTTATCGGTTAGGCTATTCTGTATCTCGTCCACGGCTGTTGAGAAACTAAAAAGTTCAAGGGTTTTTAGTTTTTTTTTTTTCGTAACCGGTAATAATTCGGTGAAAAAAAGGTCATAGGGTAGGTTAGGTTAGACTTCTTTTCTGTGACTTTTACTTGTGACTCTTTTTAACCTGTGACTTTTTTACCTCGATTCTTTTCCTTTAAAGAAGAAGAAGATGCTTGCAAAGCCTGGCGAGAACCGGAATTTGCTACTACTGCTGTAATTGTTAAATATTTGGGAACAAATGCTACTGATTTTGGCCGTTGGTCTAGAGAGCGTCCTCCGGCATTAAATGAGTCTCCATTTGAGAGCAGTATAGTTAGGTAACTTGACTTGTCTTCTTCTTCTTCGTCTACATCTTTTCCCACTTTTATGCGGGGTCGATGTTTCTGGCCAGTTTTCTCTCTGTCCCATACCTCATCACCCAACAAACCTTTAGACCTCAGGTCGTCATTGATGCAATCCATCCACCTACGCTTTGGTTTCCCTCTCCTTCTCCTACCCTGTATATCCATTTCCATCACCCTCCTCCCAACATACTGTTCATCCCTCCTAACGACATGACCATACCATCTTAGTCTACTTTTTTGTATCTTATCTGATATTTCTCTAACTTTTGAGGTACCTCTAATTACCTCGTTTCTGATCTTATCGCTTCTTGTCACCCCACACATCCATCTCAACATCCTCATCTCTGCCACATCCAGTATTTTCTCTTGTGTCTTCGTTATTGCCCATGTCTCTGCTCCATACATCATTGCAGGTCTCACAACTGTCTTGTGCACTTTACCCCTCAACTTAATCCCTATTCTCCTGTCACACAGCACCCCAGACACTTTCTTCCAGTTCTTCCATCCCGCTTGTATTCTTTGGGTTATTTCTGACTCTAGGTCACCATCCTCTGCTACTGTTGATCCCAAGTACTTGAACTATTCAACTCTTTTCAACACCTTCTCCTGCAAATTGACCTCCCCATCCTCATCATTTCTCAACCTCAAGTACTCTGTCTTCTTCCTGCTGATTTTCAGTCCTCTATCCTCTATCACTCTTCTCCACTCCTCAAGTTTCTCCTCCACTAGCTCTCGTCTGTTGCTACACAGGTATGATAAGTATCACTAAGTATAAAATGGAACCGATCAGGAGACGGGAAGATACGAGCTTTGGGCTCTTTCCCGTAAACAAAATTAGGTAAATTAGGTAAAATTAGGTAAGGACAATGTCATCTGCAAAGAGCATACACCATGGAGACTGATCTCTAATACCCTGGGTTACTACATCCAAGACCAGATCAAATAGATGTGGACTCAAAGCAGACCCTTGATGCAGACCAACATTTACTGAGAGACTTTTTGTCAAGCCCACACTGCTCTTAACATTTGCCTTTGGTCTCTCATACATATCTTGGATGATTCTTACATATTTCTCGGGGACTCCCTTTTCTCTAATACACCTCCACACCTCTTGACGTGGTACTCGATCATATGCCTTTTCCAGGTCAATAAAAACCATATGCAGTCCTTTCTGTTTCTCCCGATGCTTTTCCATCATTTGTCTCAAGGAAAATATGGCATCCACTGTCCCTCTTCCTGGCATGAAGCCAAACTGTTCATCCCCAATTGTCGTTACCTCTCTGAGTCTCCTCTCTATGATCTTCTCCCATATCTTCATAGTTTGACTTAACAACTTTATACCTCTATAGTTTCCACACTCCTGAATGTCTCCCTTCCCTTTATAGATTGGGATGAGTAAGCTTCCTCTCCACTCCTCTGGCATCTTTTCCTGACTAAAGATCTTTTGTGTTAAGTCCCACAAGATATCTATGCCTTCCTCTCCAAGACTCTTCCATACCTCCACTGGCATCTTATCAGGACCTGCTGCTTTTCCAATTTTCATTTTCCTTACTGCCTGCTCTACTTTTCTTCTAGCCACTGTTGTTGTAACTGCTTCATTTGGAAGACCATCTTCATATACTGCTCTTGGGTTCTCTTCACTTAGCAATCTTTCAAAATAACTTTCCCATCTGCTTTTTATTTCATCCTCTTCTACTAGAACTACTCCATAGTTATCCTTTAGTTGTCTTACTTGGGTCAAGTCCTTGGTTGCAGCATCCTGGGCCTTGGCAATTTGCCATATTTTCTTCTCTCCTCCTGGTGTTTCCAGCTCTTCATAGACTTCACTCAATTTCTCTGCCTTTGCTTTTGCTACTGCTCTCCTTGCCTCCTTCTTTGCCTGCTTGTACTCTTCTTTATCCTGCTCCAGGCCTGATAAATCTGCCTTTTTCTTAGCTTCTTTCTTGTTCTTCACCCATTCTTGCACTTCCTCACTCCATCACCATGACTCTTTATCATTTGGGAGTTTCCTTCCTAATGACTTTCCAAGTACCTCCTCACCAACCCTCAAAATCACCTTACTATTCTATGTCCACCATTCTTGTACATCCTCATGCAACCTTATTGCTTCTAACACTCTTTCCTTAAACATAGCTTTCAGCTCTGCATCCTCCAATCTCCACCTCTCTATCTTTGGGTCCATCCTCGGCTTCTTACTTTTCCTGCATTTCCTGAGCCTGCAATCAGTTACTACTATCCTATGTTGCACTGCTGCACTCTCCTCATTTATTACTTTACAGTTGCTAATCTCCTTCAGATGGTCTCTCCTACACAACAATAAATCTATCTGGCTCTCCCTTCCACTACTACTGTATGTAATCAATCTGTTTTCCTTTTTCTCAAAGAATATGTTGACCAATGCCAGATCAGATGCCACTGCAAAATCAATCACTCTCTCTCTCCCCTCATTTCTCTCACCCACCCCCCAGCCCCCATGAACTCTACCTATCCCAGCCCCCCCAATTCCCAGGTGGCCATTTAGATCTCCTCCCAAAATTACCCTCTCCCTTATAGGAATTGTTCTAAGCTCCTGGTCCATCTCCTCCCAAAATGCATCCTTCACCTCTGCTGTACAACCAGTTTGTGGGGCATAGGCACATACCACTTTGACTGCCGTTTCTCCCAGTCCCAGCTTTAAACTCATAATTCTGTCACTCTTTCTATTCACACCAAGTAAGCTTTCCTTCAGGTCTTTGGATAGTATTATTCCTACACCATTCCTCCCTTCCTCATTTGCTCTACTATAGAACAATTTGCAACCCTCACCCAGTTCCCTCACCTTATTTCTTTTCCTCCTGGTCTCCTGCACTCACAGCCCTCCAATTCTCCTCCTCTCCATCGGGTCCACCAATTCTCGCCCCTTCCCAGTCATCGTCCCCACATTAAGAGAGCCCACCCGCAACACCACCTCTGACACTCTCCCTCGAGCTTGCCTCTTTAACCCAGCCTGCCCATGACTGGGTAGCCCTTGCTGTCTTTCTGGAGGGGTTAGGCGAAGCCCCAATGCATTGCCCAAGGGGAACGCTCTAGTATGGTGACTATTCTCGTTATCTGTACTGGCCATATTTTGGTTTTGGCAAAATTTTTATGGCCGGATGCCCTTTCTGCCACCAACCCTCCCCCATCTACCCGGGCTTCGGACCGGCACCAAGTTGAGGCTGGCTTGCCCCCCTCAGTGGCTGGGTAAGTTAGGTGACTTGACTTGTAAATATCAATAAGCATAGAGCACGCTGGGGTTACTCTTCTTTACTTATCCTATGTAGCAATGCTCGTTTCATGTGTAACTGCGAATCCCCATTATGGTGGTGGACACAAATTATAGCTGGGTAATTAAGGCTTGAATATCCATCGTTTCTCCCAACGACAATAATTAATAATCGGCATAAATTTGCCGTGAGTGTATTTTTTTTTTAACTCCATTAAAACACCATAGAAATTGTTTGAAAGGTTGAAAAACTTTGGTCTAAGAAATCGACGTGAAGTCCTGGTGAAGCGAACAAGGAAACCAGCAGAGACGACGTTGAGTGAGTCAGTCAGCAGTAGTATAGTCTTTAGTCAGTGTATCTCGAGCAGTGGTGGTATGTAGAGGTGAGCTGTGACGCGCGTAAAAGTACCCTTTGTTTTGATCAGAGACCTATTGTAGTATATCGTCTTTGAAGGGTATGGAAAAAAATTATATTGTTTTCTGTATGTTTTGTAGCATTTTACTATTATGAACTTAGGTGTGAAAACTTGCGATAGACATGTTTTAGTAGATATTTTTGTATGTTCGCCAAAAAAGTTATCTTCAAACTTTAAAGACAAATCTATGTGAAATTAAAAAAATGTGATTAGTGTATATTCCAAAACATTATATCGTTTTTGTATATATAAACTGAAGCTCTGATATATATAATTATATTATTTTACCTTATAATTCGCTAGTAAATAAGGGTTAGTTTTGTTTAAATATTAAATATATTCCTAAGTTATAGAAACTCTCTCTCTCTCTCTCTCTCTCTCTCAATATCATTTAAGAGTGACCATTGTGCTCATGTCTTATTATTATTATTATTATTATTATTATTATTATTATTATTATTATTATTATTATTATTAGCAGCAGCAGCAGCAGCAACAGCAACAGTAGTAGTAGTAGTAGTGGTAGTAGCAGCAACAGTGGTAGCAATATTTATCCTTAAGAAGGACTACTAACTACAGTTGAATTTATTTTCACTTTCACATTGCAAAAGTTATAAAGTATTTTTTGTCCTAGAGAAAATATATTTATGCAGGGACAGAGCTAGATATATTTTGTGTAGTAGTAGTAGTAGTAGTAGTAGTATACGTTATTTTTCTTGCATCATGCAACGGCATAAAATGTGACAATCAAATCTAGGATGTTTTTATCTTAACCTCTTTGATCTTTATTATGTTTGGTATGATAACATTTTCCCTGTTTGTCTATCTATCTACCTATCTATCTACCTTATTTAATCACTCCACGAAAAGGTTTAATTGATGCCTCTTTATTAGTCTGTCTATTTACTTCTACGTCTATCTTATCTATTTATCTGTCTATCTGTCTCTTTATTAATTGATTTACCTGTTGGTACACATGAGTGTTTGCATTTAATGGTCATCTGTCAAACATGTCTGTCATATCAGACTGTTTGGATTGTCAGTTTTTCTTTCTCCATTATGTCCACCTTCTTTAAGAGAGAGAGAGAGAGAGAGAGAGAGAGAGAGAGGAGAGAGAGAGAGAGAGAGAGAGAGAGAGAGAGAGAGAGAGAGAGAGAGAGAGAGAGAGAGAGAGAGAGAGAGAGAACATTAATCCCATTAAAGCTCTATTTGATTGTCTTGGTTGTCAAATGCATTAAATCTATTTTTCTTAGTGTCGTATTACATGCTGTCGATTTTTGGGTTCAACGAATTCTCTCTCTCTCTCTCTCTCTCTCTCTCTCTCTCTCTCTCCTCTCTCTCTCTCTCTCTCTCTCTCTCTCTCTCTCTCTCTCTCCTCTCTCTCATACTGTTTAAGATTACTATCCCTGAAGAACCTTTCTACATTTGTAACGTGTGTACAGAACTCTCTCTCTCTCTCTCTCTCTCTCTCTCTCTCTCTCTCTCTCTCTCCTCTCTCTCTCTCCTCTCTCTCTCTCTCTCTCTCTCTCTCTCTTCTCTCTCTCTCTCTCTCAGTCTGGTGAATTCTGTGCTTGCGATTACCCAGACCATTTTCAGTTCCGTAGACTGGAAAACTGATAGCAAGCTCTTTAAAGCTACGTTCTGATGTTTCCATTGTGATTTAAGTGTATTGATTATAGGGGAGGGTTTCCACGAGATAATCCTTTACCAAAAAAGAGTGGACATTTATACATACATAAAGCATATGAAACATATAGTCTCTTCTTCTTCTTCTTCTTCTTCTTCTTCTTCTTCTTCTTCTTCTTCTTCTTCTTCTCTTCTTCTTCTTCTTCTTCTTCTTCTTCTTTGTGGAGCTGTTGGTCTGAGGTACTGTCAATGCTCGCTAGCACGAGGTCGTGAAAAAAAACGATTCCTTTTATGACATTTTTATGCAGTTGATATTATATATGCATTAATCCTACCAAGATATCACTGGATAGGATATGGTGAGTCACCTAACCACATTTACACAGGGATTTATTCTGTCATTAAAGTCTTTCAGAGTCAGAATACGTTATTGATGACGCCTAAAATTTCTATGAAGGAAGACATTAAGTGCTGAAAAACTGTAAATGGCATATAGAAAGCTAAAAAGCTGTAAAAGCCCTTCCTCCATGTATTCAGCTTTTCCCACGTTCAAGTAGGTTCGCTTTTTCGTACTAGCAGCTTCCTGGAGACCAGTCTTAGTTTTGGCTTCACATTTTGTGGTCGGATTTGAATTTGCAACCTTCGCCGAGTCAGCAATGGTTTGTTTATCCAGTGGCTGGATATTTAATCAGACCCTAACCACTGTAAAAGCCAAAAGTGTGAATGAGTACACCATTCAAGGCTCATGCAACTATTAATAATTACATCTTATTCATAGCTAATATAAAGCAAGCAGTCACTGCGATTGCACCATTAGATATGAAGGAAATAATGATCGAGGTGTGGATTTTATTCACTATATCTGTTGTTGCCCAGCCACTGTTAAATCAGCAGTCTGAAGTAGTTCACCTTTAGACGTATAAGTTCATTTTCAAAGCTATTTACGTGTGCCGAAGGCTTAAAAAAAGTTACAGTGACATATGAGTATTTCATTCATTTGCATTATTCAGAGCGAAATATTGCTAAATAGTTATGTTAGCGAGAGAGAGAGAGAGAGAGAGGAGAGAGAGAGAGAGAGAGAGAGAGAGAGAGAGAGAGAGAGAGAGAGAGAGAGAGATTATATCCCAAAAGTAGATGTGACAGACTGATCCATCAGGTAAGAGTGTGTGTGGTTTAACTAGATTAACAAACCTCTGTTTCCTGTAGAGTAGAGTTAGGGTAATTATTTTAGGGACTTTTTACCCTAGATAACCTAATAAATGCGTTTGTTTCGCTATTATCATTATTGATTGTGCAAGTGGATGATAGTTTTATTACCTAGTTTCTAACCCTTCATTCTCGGGCGGGAGTAGACAGCATTTACGACATTATTTTTTTTTTTAATCGAGAGGGGGGTAAAAATACCACCTCGGTGTTCCCCTGCGTATCGTAAATTTCGATTAAGTGGGGTGCAATGAGGGGACTAGGATTCCCCTCCTCTGTATTTTCCCTCCATAGAGAGTCAAGTTTTTTACTTTGATTCAGCCTTCTCACTTTCAATGAGGATTATGACTTTTTATAGATATAATAATAATAATAATAATAATAATAATAATAATAATAATAAAAATAATAATAATAGTAATAATGATAATAATAATAATAATAATAATAATAATAATAATAATAATAATAATAATAATAATAATAATAATGATAATAATAATAATAATAATAATAATAATAATAATAATAATAATAGTAATAATAATAATAATAATGATAATAATAAAAATAATAATAATAGTAATAATGATAATAATAATAATAATAATAATAATAATAATAATAATAATAATAATAATAATAATAATAATAATAATAATAATAATTAAATCTATTGAGCCTAGTGTTATCTTTTTAATCAAGTGATGTAACAGAGAGAGAGAGAGAGAGAGTGAGTGAGAGAGAGAGTTTAATATAGAAGCAACATGGCCAAATGAACTAATATGAGCAGGGAATTTGTTTGTATATCTTTGCCAGGCTTCCTCCCCCTCCTCCCCCTCCACCTCCTCCTCCTAGTCTCCCTCCACCCAAAGACTTTCGCCTCATCCTCTATAAATAAGCTAAAGGGCGTCAAGATATTAATAGACGTTAGAGGCAGAGGGATGAAAGGGCTAAGAAAAAGCCAATAGACTTGAATGAACAGTTCAGGTTCAAAGTTTGAACTAATGTGGATGATGATTAGCTATGTGTAATTACATACTTGTGATTACGGGAAAGAGCCCCAAGCTCGTAACTTCCCGTCTCTTGGTCGGTTCCTTTTTGTACTTAGTGATACTTATCATACTTAACCTAAAAACTATGGATTGAATTAGCATTAACTACCTCTTCGATTAGCGAATTCCAATTATCAACTACTTTTGCACAAAAAAGTACTGTGTGTGTGTGTGGGTGTGGTGTGTGTGTGTGTGGTGTGTGTGTGTGTGTGTATGTATGTGCGTGTGTGTGTGTGTGAGCGCGCGTGTGCAGGTTATAAATAGTATCCTTACAGTCTTTAGGGCCTCAGCATGATGTCTTGTCTGCTCAACAGTGAATGGTTTCAAACCAACTTTTTAATAGGAAGGTTTAATGTAGATTTTACTTGTATTTTTACGTCTTATGTCCTGGTACTCTTCCAGCATTACCTCCATACATTTAAGTGCACGTGTACTGACTGAAATAGTTGAGTTAACACAGGGTGAGAGAAGCAGTACCAGGTACTTTAGGGAGTAAATCTCAGGACCTCCTGGATGGATGTCTGGCGAAATATCGAGTGACTTTATCGAAGGATTACATATGTAGCTATCCAAAGATGCGGTTATATTATTAAAAAGGCTTAATATATCCTTCCTGGGTTGTATAAAAGTACAGATTTCCTTTAATACCTCAACAGTTATATACCGGATTTCATGTCTCATACATACGATTCCTTC